>JAMKCH010028873.1:0-17644 GCA_023653785.1 Ophioderma brevispina | reverse complement strand
AACATTTATGCACAGTATAACAGTGCCATAAGATACCGTGTATATAACAAAAATTCCGGATCCGGAATTTTATAACAAAGTTGTGATTTTCTATATGAAGGGCTTCAATTTGAGCTTAGTTATTTCACACAATGATTAGTATAATTATGGACAAGCATTATGTACATGCAAAAAAACATGATTTGTGTAAAAATTGAGTTTGCCTTCATTGGGAAATCCCTTAGTCAGCCTTTAAAGTGACAGGAGGAGATTTTTTTGAGGATACAAATTTCTCTCAAATTTCACTGGATCGATTGTAGACCACCTACCGAGAATGTTTCGAAGGTATATTGAACAAACAAGTACAAAAGAAAACTGCAAACCTTGTTTTGAACTTGCCTGCTATCGTACTCTCCCCCATAGAAAACCATGCTTGACTCTCTGTCGTGCACGACAGAAAGTATTAAAGGTCCATGGCCCGATCGCTAATAGCCTCGTCCCCAGAAGCCCCAGATTTTACCGGAAGTGGTCAACATTTTGGTATCAGAAGAAAGCTACTATTTTTCTCATTTACCCTGTGAAATCTTAGAGTCAAAAGATGTTTGGTTTGGAAGTTATGAGCGAAAATGTGCCCCATTTTGGTCGACCAATATTAATTTTACACGGTACTCTATGGGGCTTACAAAATCAAGTTTTTAGCTCTCGCATCAAAACGGATTGAAATATCGGCACGAATCTTTACAGATGGGGTTTTGGAATGAAGGCCAATCTATCAAGATGAAAACTTTATATCCTTAAATCGGGCCATCCCCCTTTAAAAAAAAATCATCATCTTATTACATAAAGACGGTGTATTCGGCTTATTCACTTCAGGTGTGATCTAATACATTGGTAAGCATTCCAAATATGAAAAAAAACGGGTTTCGACAAAAATTGGGGGGCGCTTCTTTCTGGAAATCTCCTCATGTCTCTTTAACTATGTTAGTAATGCAGCATTTCATATTTAGTTCACAGATCATCATGGATGACAACTATAGAAAAGATGGCCAAACCAGTAACTATAGACGTTAGCATCATTGAAGTGGGTGCAAGTGCAGATAGCGGTATACAAGGTGATATCATCCCAGATGTTCAAGATGAAGCTCGTTTCAGTGTGGAACAACTACTGCAAGCAGCTTTTATAGGGGCTGAAGATAGTGGGAACCAACAAGCAGCGATAATGGAGGGTGAATATAGTGGGAACCAACAAACAGCCATAATGGAGGGTGAATATAGTGGGAACCTACAAACAGCCATAGTGGAGGGTGAAGATGGTGAGAACCTACAGACTGGACAATGTCACAAGGCAGCGGATGTGTCTTCTGTAACGGAAATTTCTGAATTACCCAGGAAGCAGTGGCAGTGTGACAGGTACTACTATAAAGTGTATATCTTGGGTGTCAAGTATGCATAAATATGTGTTGTGTATGTGTGTGTGTGTGTGTATGTGCATGCGTGTGTGTGCGCATGCACATGCTTCGGACTGAATTTGCAACATATATTTGGTAGAAAGAGCATACTTTGAAATATTTCCTCTATCGAAACTAGAAAGTTTTACCTAAGATTTACTTCAGGGTTCGTTTTTTGCCGGCAAATAATCCATTTTGTTAGCAAAATGGCAAAGCCTGGGAAAAACTGTTTTTGAGAGTTTTTGCTGGCAGAAATGTGAAACAACTATAGTTTGTGTCATCTAAAGTTGAAGGTGACATCACTGCGCCTTTTATGTTGCGCAGCCATGAATCGCTCGAGCTATGCTTGGAATCATAGCTTGACACACACGCGAATAAAGGCGGCATGATCAAGACGCTTGCGGGAATGCAAAGACGCAGTATGACGTCACCTTCAACTTGAGATGACACAGACTATAACATATAGTCCATCAAACATAGAAACCTAACACAGAAAGTAAATTAGCAGTACAATACAGCTCTTTAAATTCATTCAACATAAGTTTTTATTCACTTTGTCCACTGTTGTGGTCTGTTGATGATGACGATGTTGATGAAACTGACGAAAAGGTGTTGCCAAGTGGAATAAACCATGTTTTTTCCCACTTATGGCAAAAACCTGCAAACCCTGATGAGTGTGAGTCCTCCATAAAAAAAACTACAAGTTGAATGAAATGAAGTTTTCTGCCTGTAATACAGTAACTGACCAAGTTGAAAAGATACTATTTAATTTAAAGCACAAATGTACTCATAGTTATGAACCCTTTAAGAAAAAAGTGACATTGAACACACTGAATGTACATGCTATTTTGGACATAAATCACAAACTATAAAAAATGTGTATGATTTTAAATCTTTCCCTGGAGATGGCCAGCGCACGGTAGTGTTGGGGAAAAAACATGAGCTTGGCCGGACTTGAACAGACGACCTTCGTATTACATGCACGACGCTCTTACCAACTAAGCTATCAAGCCAGGGTTAGTAGAGGAGTGATAGATATCATCCATTGGTGTTAGGTTCAGCGTTGTGCATGTAATATGAAGGTCGCCGGTTTAAGTCTGGCCAAGCGCACATGTATGGGTTGCTTTTTTTTTCAACACTATCATGCGCTGGCCATCTCCAGGGAAAGATTAATAAACACACATACTTGTCTTCCTGGAGAACTAAGTACTATACTGAGCCGTGTATAGTCCCATGCTCAATTATAATCCCACCCCCAGTTTTGAAAGAATTTGAAGAATTGTAGCAAATCCTGTTATAATCCTACCATAAGTTCTTTTCTGGAAATAGATTTCTTGTTACAATTGTTACTGTTTTGGTAGTTTTTTGTTGTGTTTTCTTTACAAACTTAATCAGGTTAATTGCTTCAATTCATTAACATATCCTTGTTGATCACACAGCTCATTTGACACTTGAAATATATGGAATAAGTAAAGCTCTAAAATTCTGACATTTTGATGCTCGTATGTTTTATTTTGGGCTGGAGATCCCATTGTAATCCCACCCCTTAAATTCAAGCTAATTTCAGGTTTAAAACAGGTGGGACTATACTAGGGTCAGTACAGTAGTTAAATTTCAATATTAAAACGATTATTTATCGAGCTATATGGAATTTTTTGACAGAAGGCCTTATGAAAAGTTGCCACTTGAACAAATAATGCACTGTTATGATATCATATGGATCCCCATAGGGCACATACACTATGCTCATCCACCAAGGACACAGTTCATTGGGTTGCACTTGTACATACATTGATATAAACTGACCTTGTGTGATCTGGGTATTATATCATACCCAAAAACCAGGGGGGTGTATTATTTATTTATTTATTAATCATTTGGCAATTAACATAAGTACACATAAAAAGGGGACCAGCAGGCAGAGGCTGCCAGGACACAAAAGTGATAACCACTGACATCTGAAAGATGTGTGTACCCCACCTCTGCCAACTGGTCAAATATACAATACAAAATAAATAAGAGTTAAAAAATAGAAATAGTTATTAAAAGACATAAAAGCATTTCATAAAGCACCAGCACAGAGTAGCCCCACATGCACACAACCACACACATCACCAGCAAAACACATTAAACCTCCCTCACCCACAAAATAGACACCACGCAAACACACATAGCACACACCTGCATACATACATACCATCCACCTGCATACACCTTATAGAACACACTCACACACAATGGGCACACAGTCATAATCACATGAAAATACTGTACTGAAAGATCTTATTGCACAGACTTCACAAACTCCATGTTGCACTAAAAGCACAAGATAGTGTGCCCCCCCCCATGCACACATGGAAATTTACAAGTGATGAATTTGTTTGAAATGGTCATGCAATTTGAAAAGTATTGCACACAAGGGAATCGGTGACATGGTATGGTAAATCGGACCATTTCTTAGGGAAGTGCTGAACTGAGTTGTAGTGTAGGGCATCGGTTCTTGCTTTGAGATGGTGGAATTTGGCAAAGCTACTGAACTGTGCCAAGGGAATTGAGATTTTACTAGCTCATAGTGATGGCATATGAAGTAGATGAAAGTTCAGAATTCAGAACCGTTGAACCACCATTATGGTAAATTTAGGTAATGGGTTTTCAATGCAGAACTCTCACTGTGTGGAGCGCACGCTTTAGAAAGCGGCCGGGAAATGAAATCTCAGACAATCGTGAAAGGGTGGGGTTTTGCTATTTTCCAGTAAAATGCGTTTTCTAGTAAAAAGCGTGTGAGAAAATTAAAAAGTGTGGGTTTAGAAGACTTGCCTAATACTGAAAATTGTCTTACTTTTTTTATCCAAAAATGATTACTTTTGACTTTTTTTTACTTAACTTTCGTTGTGACCCTTAATGAAAAATTGCAAAAATCGCCTTGGCTTCCGCGTTCTGGGCCCCGTCTCAAGCTGAGATGATGTCAGTTTTCGGGACCAGTATAGTAGTATTTTTCATTAACCCTTTTACTGAGAATAACATGAAGTGATTATGACGGTCGTCAATGGTGTATTGGATCGATCGGGGTACTAGCTGGTACTTATAAATCTGACCAGTTCTGAATCGATGGTCGGGAAAAGAAATGAATTTGCTGATGAAACGCGCCGATGAAACGCTTGCTAGCAGTGCTAGAAAGGAGTAAATTTCGTAAAAAACATGTCGCTTTCATGATACAAAACATTAAAATACTGTACCTACTATTGTTAGATAAAAAGCCTTGAACAAAATGTTATCGGACATCATCAACGGACATAAATTAATATAATTATATAATTAACCAATCAGGGCACGTATTAGCATTATTGACAACATTATTGACCTTAGCCACGCCTATTTTGTAGACACGGCTTCCGGGTCAAGACAAAATGACAAAAATGGTGTCAAATTTGACGGGCGGTTAGATGGTAGAATTTGAATGGAAACCCTACGTTTAGAACAATTTAACGTACGGTTCAGTTCAGAAATCATTTCACAGAAAAGTTTCTGTGCACATTTCAAGCATTTTATTCCATATTTTCTGATACACAAAATACAAATACGCATGCAGTCTGAGCCTTATCTAAAGTTAGTGCACGGTCCCAATACTACAACTGCGCTGTTCTGTAGAGGTAGAGTAGCCGAATTCGACCACCATCGATAGGTGTGCGTTGGTTACTTGGTGTACATGGCATGGCGACTCGACAAAAGGGGGGGGGTGGTTTGCAACTTCTGGTACAAAGGTGTTTCATAAAACGGGTGGGTTAAAAATAAAGTCACACTGATGAAACTCAGTGAAAGTGTGAACTAGGAAGGTATTAAAAAATTTATTCACTACTTTATTGTCATGCATGGAACAAACGGCCCACTGACCTGGTTAGTTGGAGTGATTTGTGCATTTGCATCACCATTTCACAAATTCTTTCAAGATCCACATCTGATTGTATTGTGTAGACAATGGCAGAAGCTTGGAAATGTTATGTAATTATGGCAGGGAAACAGGAGCTGTGGAATAAAAGGGTGCTTAGTGTGAAAAGGGTGGGGTCCCAGAGGCTGCTGTAAAAAGGGTGCCGTATGGTAAAGGGTGGGTTACCAGAGGCTGCTGTAACAACGAGGGTGCTTTTGTAAAAAGGTGGGGCAAGGGTGGGTTGGGACCCCCTCCACCCAGTACTCTCTAGCAAATAATGACGCAAATCTTATGTAGAAATGAATAACCATTGAATTGATAACATTAAAAGTGTGATTTTGTTTATTACGCGCTTTGCTGGTACTTGAGAAATATAAATGACTAAATTCTTATTCTGCAACCACTAATAATAATTGGTCCTCTCCTTTATTAATAATTAAGTAAAAGTGCTACTGAAAACCTACCAAAAATATTGTTCTTCATACCCACGGGAGTGCTCATGCAGCTCAACAAAGTTTTGGCAAAAAGTTGAACCAGGTTTAAAGTTAGATCATGTCTAAGTCAAAACTAGTTTGGTCCAAAATTGATCGTTATTCATACTTCTGCATAAAGTAACTGGCAAAGTTTGAAAGATAAATGCAAATTTAAATGTTAAAAAAACCTTACAAATCATGACAAGGAAATGTCTTTTCGGGTGGGGACAAAAATTAACACTTAGCCCAGAGTCTAACTTTTAGACCTGGTCTACTCTTGTGCATACAGACCTTAAAATGTGAGCGCGTGTTGCCTAGCGGTTAGGGTGCTTGCCTCTTGCGTCAAATTTACAATCAAATTCCCGGGTTCGAATCCGGTGGGGGCGGGGGCACTGCCTCAAAGGGAATTTATATTCGGGGGGGGATTCGGGTACTACATTCCTGCATTTGCTCTGTATCCATAGTGATTAAATACAGAAGTACCGCTCTCCTCCCTGGTTCACTTGGAATTGGGCAATGGATCATGAAAGCATCCCGTCCTTCGGAGGGACGTTAAGAGCCGTCGGTCCCGTGTCATAGAGCCACACTTGACATGTACATCGCAGTCATGTCGAACTAAGAGTAGGGTGTAAACCCCTGACTGTTCCCAAATCCGCCCCAGCCTCAAAGAGCGGGGCCATGTAGGAGCGTCCGTATCATGGATACCGCGGACCCCGGAATAATCCACTTGCTTGAACAAATCCTGGCACCACCACAAAGCCATTTACCAATGACTTGTGGATCGAGCAAACAACACCTAAAATTGACCTTTTAAAGGAAACTATTTCATGATTCTGATATTTTTGGAAAATTTGGTATGGATGGAAGCTTAAGTAACGTAATTACATATAACAAATAAGTTGAAATTGTCCACATTTGTTGAGTATTTTGGCCATTTTAATTTTTCCTCCCAATACTTTCTACTCGAAAACGATTCCGACAAATCCACATCGCAGGCAAATGGTGACGTTCAAAGTGATGACCATCCATAATTTACTCGTTGTGACCATCATCTCGCAGTGTTGCCACTTCAATAATAATTAAAACACAACGAAATGAACACAATAAGGTCTTCTGGTCACTTCATTTTTCAAATTTCTATTATTACTACTTTCATATCCATCAATCTTACAGTGTCAGCAATACCAATTCGAGTCACCACATGTTTTTGGGGTCTCCTTTGACGTCACAAGGAGAGAAAAATTGGGCGCTTTGATCATGAATCCGTGGCGAAAATCCGTCCGTTTTCTTTGTATGTCACAAAGCAAAATTAATGCCTCTATTTTGTTAATTTTTCACATCAATTGTATTTTTTGAGCTTTTTACATAAATTTTTAATAAATTACATATTTTTATGATTTAAGTCAACTGAGCTTTACAAAAATCTTGGACATATTTCCACTTTAACTTAGTGTGTTGTTGCATTCCTACTGTATTGGCAGAGTTAAGATCTTACTGACAAAAGTCAAAACACTGACAATTTTGAGGTTATTTTTGGTAACCCCTATAGACTGTGTGGACCCTTGTTACATTTGCCCCATTACACAACCAAATACCAAACATATTGTAAAATAAGCAAGACAAAACAAGTTGACACCAGTCCCGCAACAACAAATTTGATAAGTTTAACCCCAGGATTACCTTTCTGGCTGGAGCTGTTTATTTAAACCCTAAAGGAACCTAGACAACTATAAACTTTTTTTAATCTTATATGAGACCAAGTATTGGTGTCATTTAAACCCTAGACCTGAATTTCAAAATTGACCCGATTAATTTTCCCCCCTTATTTTTTTTCCAAATTCCGCCCTCATTTCCCATAGGTTGGATCCAAAAATTTTTGATTTGCATCTTTCAAACTATCGAAAAACATCTTCAACCTCCTTCCCCTACTTTTCCCGAATACAATTCTCATTTATAACCCTACATATTAAGTGATTACATAAAATAGCATCCAAATGCACCTCAAAATTTTCTTTTTAATATGTAGTGTGTCATTGGGCTGAAGGGGAAGAAATATACTCCCTGCCTAAAAATCCGAACGTTATAAAGACTGTATTAAAAGTATGTAGGTTGAATTAAATATCAAATACTGCCAGGATGCTTGTTTCGCGTAATGTGTTTGCTTATTGCCTGTGTCCCAGTGGCGTAGCCAGAGGGGGGGCAGCTGCCCCTCCCTTTGCCCACCCCCCCAAAAAAAGCTGGCTACGCCACTGCTGTGTCCGTAATGCATTGATAACGAAGCATGATGTGGAAGTTTGAGAGATTTATCCAGCTGGCTTGGCACGTTCATTTGAAACCAAGTTTGAGCATGTTGATGGCCATATCAACATCGTTCGGATTTTTTAGGCGGGGAGTATATAATCTGGATATTTGCACGGTATTATATATGAGATTTATCACAGTTCTAATTACTAGTATTTTCCTTTTTCTTTACTTTTGTAGATGTGGCCGACTGTTTTTCTCAAAATCTTCAATTAAAGCCCATAAAGATGTAGAACATGACGGCATGCGATACACCTGCAGAATTTGTGGGGGTCAAAATGAAATGGAAGTTCAATTTGAGAACTCACATGAGAACGGTGCATAATATTGGAGAAATTACCTGGAGGAAGACTATAAACAGAAAATGTCAAAAGTGTGGTATTGCATTCTCAACAAACAGCCAACTAGACCTTCACATGTTCAAGGTTCACAAGGAAATGTCATACAAATGCAAGGTATGCGGCAAAATGTTTGCAACGGTATCGCTGTTTTCCATGCACAAACTATGCCATTCGGAGTTAGTTGCACACCAATGCGGTGTATGCGGTAGGAGATACTTAAGCAAAGGAAGCTTTGAAAACCATATTAAGAAGACAGGGCATCAACAAACCAGAAATGAACAGAATGGGGTTTCTGAAAATGAAGAGAGCAAGAAAGACTTGGTGTGTCCTAAGTGTAACAGGGACTATAAAAATTATACGTCATATCTTGCACATGTCCGTAGCCGCAAATGCTGTAGGAGAAACAGAAATCTAAGACATATTACTGATTGCATGTGTTGTGGGAAGACATTTGCTACAAGAAGGGATGCAAGAAAGCACATGCAGTCAGAACATGGCATCAAAGTACCAGAAAAAAGTTCTGGCAAGGATGTTTTAAGGTATTCATGTCCAGTTTGTAAGCAATTGGTGAATGAGTTTTCATTATGGTATCACCAACAAAAACACAGTGGTGTCAAAAAACACGCATGTGACCAGTGCAACTACAAATGCATCTTCGTAAGAGATTTAGAGAAACATAAGAGGAGGCATGATCCTTTGCGTCAGATGGAATACCAATGTAGGTTTTGTAGACGTCAATTTGATACCAAAAGCGAAAAGGTCAGACACGAGAAGAAGCTACACCTTCACATAGGTGTTAAGCCTTTCCAATGTGAAATATGCCAAAGAAGATATGAAGATAATTATGATCTTCGAAAACATCAGAAAAATTGTAAAAAGAGGATCCACATCCAGCGAGAATTAGGAATCCCCCAGATGCTGCAAAACCAATTGGGTTTCGCTGTGCATTATGTTCATCTGTCTTTGCCAATAAAGCACGACTAACAGTTCATAAAAGGAAATGTCAGTTTCAGGGTTTCGATGAACCAGTATCAAAAGCAGTGAACTCTGATAAGGAGCCAATACCTCAGGAGGCGATCATAGGTGAAGGCAAAGTAGTGCATCAGAATTTTTTGCCAAGTTGTCCATTCTGCTCAGAGATTTGTAAAGACTATATGGATCTTACTAAACATGAAAAGAAATGTGCTGTAAGAAAACAAATAAAAAGAAAAACTCATGCTGGTGATAAATGTGATGGTGATAACGTACACGGTCAAACTAAGGAAGAAAGAGGAGATCAGATTTTGAAAGAGAAAGATGATGCTGACAAAGAAGTGTCAAGCACTGGTTCGGCACCGTTGTCATACAATTGCAGTAAATGCAGCAAGTCCACTGAAGAGCTGATCAAACAGACATGTCCTTCTCATGAAATTATATGCTCTTGTTGTGAGACCGCTTTCACCACTGCACACGAGCTGGAAGACCATTTTACCGCAGAACACTTGGATGAAGAACGAAGTACGACAGACAGTTCATTGTCCAACGCTTGTAGCAAGTGTGGGAAAACAACAGAAACACTGATTCAGGAGCATATTGCAAGCCATCGATTGCAGTTTCCCTGTACTGAGTGTAGTTCGGTGTTAGGATCAAAAAGAAGCTTGAAAAGGCACCAGAAAACTCACAAGAATGCAAAGAATAAGTGTCAACTTTGTTCTGAAACCTTTAAATTTAAGAAGACACTGAAGAGTCATATGCAGATGAAACATAACAGAAAAGATCTAAAAACAAGGCACATCAAAGGGCAGGCCAACCATCCCAAGAAAAAACAAGGTACCAAGAAGAAACACGATACCAAGTTGTGCACTTTAAACTCTAAAAGCCTTGAAGCAAAACAACAATCAAATCCAAAGCAGATTCCAGAACAAAATGGGAGTAAAAACCAAAACGTAAAATTATAATAGTTTTACCTAGAAAACCTTCAGCAGATAAAGATATTTTGTCATACAAACCCACTTCACGGGTAGCACAACCTGGAGGTCAAACAGTTAGAGAACTTCTTGCGCTAAAGCACAACTCTACATCAATGGTAACACTGGCAGTACAAGCCAAGCCAAACCTGCGTTAGCACAAACTGCACAAGATAAACCTCAGACAGTCGAAGATACTATTTCACCAACAGTCCAAAAAGTAACATCAAGTCCTGGCTCACAAGAGGAGACACCAGTATTGGTAAACTCACAAGCTGCACAACCAAAACCTCAGGAGCTGCAAGATCTTCCATCAAGTAAAATGCCAGCAGAATCAGAAGATAGTACAAGCCAGAAAGAAGCGTCACGTCACATCGCACAAAGCGTCGAACCTGCGTTGGTGCAAACTACCCAATCTGAACCTCATGTCTCACAAAGTGTCGCACCTATATTGGTACAAGCTGCACAACCACTTTTGATACAAGCGGTACCACTTACACCTCATAACTCACAAAGTGTCGCGACTATGTTAATGCAAGCTGGTCAGCCAACACCAAATCTCTCTCAAAGTGTCTCGCCTTTTTTGGTGCAAACTGCACAGCCTCCCGTTAATCTCTTACAAAGTGTTACACCTTTACTGCAATATGTACAGCCTACTAGACCCTTGCGGATGCCCCGGAAACCTCGAAAATCCCTGGCCAAGACCAAGCCAGAGTTAATTTTTCATACGTTCAAACCTCCGGTCCAGTCCAGGGATAATGACAAGTCGAGTAGGGAAAATAAGAAATAAAGAAGCCTACCAGTGGAAAATCTTGGAAGGCAAGCACTATACCCTGTTAGGCTTCTTTAGAGCTGACCCAGAGGGTGTATTGAGTCAATCCCACAACGCACCAGGTTTGGGAAATTTCCCCTCAATAGGGTCATGTGATCCCATAAAAATCTTATTCTTAACACAGTACTGACACATGTTTAGTACAGTACAGTATAGACACATTGCAATGCATCATGGGATTGATTCAAAACCCTCTCTGGAGCTGACCTTTAATTACCACATTCTCCATCGCATTATAAACTAGATCAGAAATCACCACACCTAAATCTTGACACACAATGTGGCTCCTTGTGGCAAGGAATTTATAATCACCTGTGTTAACCTTGATTGAATTTGGATTGATATGACACTGGTAAGAAATCTTGGAATATTTTTAGTTAAAACCGGTGTTCAAAATGAAATAGATTTAATACAGGTTAAAATTAAATATTAATGAGTAATATTGTTCTATGTGATCTGATGTGATAAATATTGGCAAGAATAAAATTGAGGTGTGGTAAAGATGATTAAAACAGTAAACAACAAAAGGAGTTCATCTCAGACTTTTAAAGACATAACTTTTTGGTTACATGTAAAGCAATAATACATTTTTAAGAGCACCCCCAATTTTTAAAAAATGTTGAGATTTTTGCACAGTTGCATTGGTAATTGGCTAGTAAACCTGTGAGTGCTAAAGCTTGGACTTCTCCATGTGTGACAAAAGGAGGAATTTTGTAATTGTGGGCACCAGAATAGCTGGCAGGACCACTTAACAATCAGTGCCTGTATATGTGTATGTGTCACTAAAATGTTATTTTTAAAAAAAATTGACCTCAATTGAAAAGTTGAAGTTCAATTGGAACCATAGAGCTAGAATATAAACCAAGAGGGGAAACGCTCATGTTATTGAATAGGCCAGCAACGTAACCGATTTCTCTCACACCTCTCGCGCCATCCTTGTTGTTGCGCAACCAGCCGCATGCCGTCGCTGTTACTGCACAAGCACACGCACCTACAAATCTGTGCGTCACACACTATGTTATCAATGTTGCATTTCCCCAGTATTCCCCATTTTCTGATCGGCCAATTTTTCTGCAATAATTATGCGAAAACCAATCGATGGAAGAAACCATGCATCTAAAAAGATTCCTGCATTCCTAATGCACAAAAAGTCTCCTGATGACCCCTGTAATTTTTGCTTAGGAAAAGAGATATTTGAGTCCGTGTTATTGTTGTTTTTTCACTCGCTAAGTGTGGCGAACGTAAAATACCGCGTGTCTCATAAATATGCATAAGGACTTTCCAAATACAACAATACGTAAACCAAATATGGTGGTGCCCAAAACTATGATAATGAAGTGTGTATGCTCATTATAATACTTTTGGGCACCTCAATTTTGGTTACGCCGTTTCGGGAGAATATGTGGGTCTTGGTTATATTTTAGGTCCATGATTTGAACCAAACTTGTGTCATATAGGTCATTAGGTGCACCATAGGATCCCTCATATGTTGATGAGGTCAAAGATCACATGCAAATGTCATGCACCAAGGTTAAAGGTCATGTGAGGTCAAGTTCAAAACTAGCCTAAAAAGGTAAAATTGACTTACATTGAAATGTTTTAACTTGAGTCATAGGTGCAACATGGGATCCCTCATTTGTTGATGAGGTCAAAGGTCATGTGCCATGGTCAAAGGTCATGGGAGGTCAATTGTAAGATAATCTGGGCAGCCCAAAGCTTATATTCTTTGAATATAGCGAGCATGAAAGCCAAGAACTTTGAAATTCTAGTTAGAATAATTCATTGGCCGCTAAAAATGTCATTCCAGTTTGAAATAGCTGGAAAATAGCACCGTGTATGTGTCAACGCTCATGGATTACGGTTGGTTCACGCTAGTCAAGTAAGGATAATTTTTGTGAGATTGTGCTATATATGGATAAACAGAAATTTCACATTTCCAGCCTGCTGTTGAGTTAGGATTGGGGATCTGTCCCCAAATATAATTACAAAATCTCTTCTTTTGTGATGCATGCATGCTTTTGAGCATTACCGTTCACAGGTATATAGTTTACAAGACAATTACCAATGCAACTGTGCATAATTCTTACACATTTGAAAATTAGGGGTGCTATTCAAAAATGTGCTATTATAGGTCTAAGGTTTGTTGGCTATTGTGTCCTGGACCAATTTTGTTGAAAATTGAATGAAATGTGGGTATTGATGGCAGAAATTAATGCCAATTTTCAATTTTCCCCCCAAATTTGTGTTTGAGAGATATTTCTAATTTTATGGTTTAAATTTTCCATAGACTTTGTACAGGGACTGATTTTGGCACTGTGCCAAATGGTTAAAACATTGTGGGAAACCTATAATTATTTTGTAAATTTTTTCTGAAGTTGCAGATTATCTTTAAGATTAGTTTTCATTTTAAATGTTTTCAAATGTATTGCATTAAATTTTATTTTATTTCTTTGTGTTAAAGGTGCAACAAGATATTTCGCATATCAGGTATCTTTAAAAAATTGAAGGTACTGATTTTTGCCCTGATGTAAAGCTTTCCATAAAAAATATCCCCATCTGAAAGGATTAAGCTGAGAAATGTTCCTTTGGTACATTTCTGTAGCCAAATACAAGGTAAGAGATCTAATCTATATGAAATTACTCTTATGACACAATTTCTGGGTGCCTCAAAATCTCTTGCTGCACCTTTAACCAAGACCAATTAGTAGTTTTCAGGTAATGTTAGTACTTATCAATAATTGCGCGATATTTTTCTAGAAATACTAGAATTTCAATCTTAATAATTATTTGTAGAAAGAACTACATCTTCAATCTTATGAATGAGAATCAAATTTAGAAGATTTGTTACATTTTGAAGTTATTGTTGCTATTTTAAGTGGTTTTATTCTAAAAGATTCAAGATTATTCTTTTTTCTCAAAAATAACACTTTATTAACAAAATCTAATGAGAAAATTTAGGTATTCCAAAGGTATATCTGGTTGACTTGATTTATTATACACCTTTCTGTGTAACAAGAGATTTCACATCAGGTACAAGTCCCATAAAAATTGAAAGCCCAGATATATATGCCAAATTTCACCAAAACCTAAAAATGAAATACAAAGGACATCGCCGGATAGGAAATGAAGGAGGCCCTCTATAATCAGGGCTGAAAAAAAAATGCATATTTCCCGGAAGATAATCACATTTCCCATGGATTTTCCACCATTTCTTATGTATTTCTTTGTCTGAAAAGTCAAAATTTCCCTCTAAATGGTCAAATTTCCCGGGAAGGAGCTTCCTAGATTACCCACTTTTTCCCACCATGTCTATAATCATCATAGTTATAATTCATCATCAATTTTGACTTGGTGTTTAACAACTACTTTATCATGTGTTTTTTATCCTCAAAATACACTTGTATCAAGGAAAAAATGAGAAAAGTCTAAGAAACTTCAGGGGCATGCTCTCTGGAAAAAGCAAAGCTAAGAGCATGCCTCCGTTGCAATGACCAGTTATGATTTAAAATTAAGAAACAGGAAGATGTTGCATAGCTGCCCTTTGTTATGGAGCTTGTAAATGATGCCTAGATAGACCTTTTGTCCTTCGTAAGCTACAAAGAGGCTACATGAGGCAGCCCATTATACAATACCCAAATACCTATATGCTGATGTAGTGCAATGAGTGCTCAGATTTGGATTATATAACCGTCTTCACACCAAGCAAACTCTATTATGCAACATAATGGTCCACATCTTAATGGCCCATGACCGTGCTATTTATATCATGAGCAGTTAACTCTCACTCAGTAAAATCTCATTCACATGGCGCAGTTCAATAAGCTTTCATTCACCAGTATATTGAGCAAATACACCTCCTGCATTTTAGTATGATTTTGATACCCAGAACCTATATGGTCAGCGGTTGTTAGCATGTGCCCAGTGGTGTACGCCCAGGGGGGCAGGGGGGGCAAGTTGCCCCGCCCCCTCTGGCTCGAAAAAGCGGACGGGGGGACCAACATATGCATTTTAATCCTCTTTTTCGGTGAATTGACCAAGTATGTCGAATTTGGGCAAAATTAAGTACATTTGGACGATTCTCGCGCTACGCGCGTATTTCGTCAAATTCAGACTCATTAAAGCACATCACCGGGACGAATTATGAAATTTGCCCCCTCTGGCGGGACGATTGAAATTTTGCCCCCTCTGGATCGACCTCATCGGTACGCCACTGCATGTGCCCATCCAAGGCTACTGAACTGAGCCCTTGGTAGATTAGCATGCCTTAACCCGTATAGTGGTGGGTAATGGTATGTAATGTAATAGGTTGTTGTTGTTGTTGTTGTTTTTGGCAATTCCGTTTAATGTTCATGCCCCCCCCCAGAAAACAAAAATGCAAAAATGGGATCTTCCCCCCCCCCCAAGAACCAAATGCCACTCACATATATGTTGCTAATTAATATAATGCACATCCTTGCAAAGCGGCATTGTGGTTCTTGGGGGGGAAAGGGTTCATATTTGGAAATTTCAATTACCCATTGAAGCCTGTATTATAATTTTTAAATAAAAGCGACTTTTTGAGTATTTATGTAAAGTGGAATTTTTTTAAAACCACGAAAAGGTTAAACTTTGAGCATGTTGCTTTATAATGCGGAATGTTTCAAATCATCCATTCTCATGAAAACTATAGAGGCATCCTTCTTTCCTTTCCGGCGATGTCCTTTCACCAAAACCAAAAATGAAATACGATAGTGTGCGATGCAGGCGACCAGATGATTTGTGGTAGACTCTTACTGACATTGGTATGAGTTAAGGTTTCTGCTATATGATGTATTCCAAACAAATGTACATTCCATGTGTAAATTTTGATTGCTCAGCTAATTTTGGAGAAAATAACGGATTTTTTTTGGTTAAAATAAGACATTACTACAAAAGATTTTGGTTAAGATTTAATTAATGTTGTCTTTAGTCTGCTCTGCATTGTTGGTTAAATAGCTATTGTCTTCCTATACCTATTTTGTAATCCATGTTTACCTATTCTGTTTCAAATAATCACACAAGGGTGGTAAGAGCAAATTGCTCTTTGTTTGCCTGCATGCTACAAAGCTGAACTTGTATTAGTTTGTATTGAGAAAATCTTGCAGATGATTTTTACACACATTCCCAAAGCAATTGACAAGTCTAAAACTGTATCTGGATATTCTCTGTGGCTGGAATTCATTGTACATGCAGGCAGGGGTTTCAACATCTCAAAGGTTTGTGTTCTAATTGCCATTAAGACCACCAATGTTGTTTGAATTTAAGAGTTGTATGCCGTAGGAAGACATATTTTCTGGTTGCTGTTCATTATACCGACGGTTCATTATTCAAAGGTTCCTGATGCCGAAGGTTCATTTGTCCAAAGTTTGTTAATCCGAACACAGGAATTTCCTATTCCTATGTAGGCCAACGTTTGACCTTATGTAAATTGTCTCTTTATTTTATAACAATTAAAGCAATGGCGACACAATTTTTCCACATTGATATAAGTAGGGATATGCAAGAGCTATTATCTCTGCAAAAATCAGACAATCCATTGCGGGAATCTTGCCATATAGCCTACAAAGGTCATGATTGTATGTTAGAAGCGCCTTCTATATGCCCATTCTTCTCCCTAAGAGATGTGTAAAACTAGATTTTTTAAGAAAATCACATTGCCCGCATTGAAATTTCATAAAATTAAACAGATGTACTAGGGGACTAAATAATCCAAATCAGTTGCCAAAAGTGTGTCGCCGACAATAATTTTTGTTTTATTCTGGTTTGGTCATAATAAATGAGACTTTCTAACAGCTGGGAGGCCTTAATTCTGGAGTTTTGTTAATCCGAATGTGTGTTTATTCGTCAGGTTTGTTATTCCAAATGTTTGTTTATACCCAAAGTTTTGATTCCGAAGGATCGTTTATCCGCATGTTCGTTGATCCAAAAATTAAATGAGGTTCATTTGATCCGAAAATGAATAAACTAAACAAATTTATTTTATTTTTGGAAACAAACCGTATTTATTTTTCGGATAAATGAACCTTTGGATTATTGCAACCTTCAGATTAATAACCTTCGAAAAAAATTACACTTGTATGCTTTACCGTGTCTATCATAAAAACCACAAATTCATTTCCCACAAAACTTGGTTGTTGTAGGTGTGAGTGTACTCTCATACCATATACAAAACAATGTACAGTACTTGTGATGCATTCATATACCCGTACAACTGTGTCATCATTTTTGCATATTAATGAGCTCTTTGCATATTTGCTCTGCGTGGGGGGGGTCTTGCAAGTTTTAACTGCAGTATTTTTGTCTTTATTTGGTGGATGTAACAAACTTACAAAATATATTAAAAATATCATTCAGACACCCTGTCTACTTTCGCAATGTCAC
>JAMKCH010028872.1:0-33203 GCA_023653785.1 Ophioderma brevispina | reverse complement strand
CTGAGCCATATTCACAGGGAATGTAAGAGCAAGAGACTTGAGTGTGCAAAATGCGGAATTATCGATGCTCAACCTGTTTTCCCGGATCCCGTACATGTAGGCTATAGGCACCATATTCGCGGAAAAGCGGAGATCAAGAACAGAAAATAGGCAAAGTAAATCTAACGTTGTTAAAATTAACGACGCAGAAATGCGGGTTATATGTGTTGGCGTATAAGTATAGACCAGTTAATAGCAATGTGGTAAAAGGTTCGGACACCCTGGTATCTTTGAAATAGGTCGGGCCTGACTGTTACACACTGGGGCAATTGTATCTGTTAGAGTTTTAAGTACTATGGGCCAAACTGTGTTACTTGTTCCTATCGATACACGAATCCGACGGAGACTATTATCGCCCGTACGCCGTGGGCGGCGCACTCACCAGCCGCCATGACTGGGGGCATTTGCTTTTGCATTTCTCGTTAGACACCGCGTTAAGTTGTACGTGTTACCAAGAAGCGATAATTTTGATCAGTTCTGACGGCAAAAAACAACACTTATTTCACTGTTATCCATTTGTATATCATCATGGGGGCTCAGGAAAATAAATGTGAAATTTCTTGGCCCCTGCAAAATAGCGATTTAAAAAGTTAAAAATGGAGGACACAACGAAACTGCGTGCGAATTCACTCCTAATGACATAAATTGAACAATCATCTTTATCCTTTCAGTCTAATACCACATTGTAACTCGCGCCGGTAATTTCAAGTGTACTGATAGTCCAAGGGCCGTTTAGCACTATTCATGCACAAACGAGGACTAATTTTTCAGATCTCCGGAAATCGATCACATGGGCACGGAAGTGTCCTTTCTAAAAACACCAACAACCGCATCGGAAGATTGTCACGTTTTCAGCCAATACGATCGGTCTGGGAACTACTTCAAGTTTTCACGTACCACGGAATATAATATCAACATTCTATGGTTACTTTATTTGGTCTGGATTGTGTTGAATTTTAGAAAAATTATTTTTCTTCATCGCGGCTGTTATTACCAATTTTAACACGTATTCTAACCATAAGCGTTCATTCTCAGTTCACGCAAAGTGGGCGGAGGAGAAACCTTCAATTTTTACAACAAGTAAGACACTGGCCCTGGAATTCCAGTTTAAGGGCCAGTCCCTGACATCATCCTTACATAAATCAATGGAAATAAACGGTGTGAAATTGTGAACAATTGCAAAAATGGTAGGTTTTAATTCTTATTATCATGATTATGGCTTATTATTTCGTTGCGTTAAGGCAAGATGCGGGTAGTTCTGTGTGTACTGTCGTGTTTGGTGGCCGGGATGCCCCCCAGTAATGGCGGCGACGTTTTAGAGGGGGTGTCCTTTTCGAGGGCTTCCCCGTCGGATTTAGTGTTTATAGGAGGACACTAGTTTCGTCGTTCGACAATAAGATAGTCAGATTATAGACTGAGCAATGTCACATTTAGGCCACAGTTTATGTTCCACTTTACCTCATACGCGGGTCAGTCGCACTGACCGAAACAAACACAAAAAGTTTTGGGAACGTTCTAAAAAATGTTGAAAAATGTTATGAAAATGTTTGTTAACAATGTTAAAAAACATCAAAGGTTTATGGTTGGGACTTGTTAGGGAAAAACAATTTGCAAAAAACATTCTCTTCAGATGTTACCAAGATTATTTTTTAAAAACATTTTATCAAACATGCATGTAATTATTAAATAAAGTTAATTATCGTGAGAAAAAAATAAAAAAAACATCTTCTTGTGTCAATCAGTGTTGTAGTATAGATCCCAATGAAGGTTTAACCACATGATATCACAGAGGCAAAAATTATCCACTTACCTTTGTTTATGGGAATCGAACTGGGTCCTTCTGCGGGAGCGAGAGTCCAATGGACTATCCACTAAGCCACGGCGACTTACCTACTTTGTAATGTTATTTTACCTTCATTAAAAACACAGATTTGAGGCATGTATGTCATGGACGGCGAACTTATCTACAGGCCAATGTCCCAATGGTAGATTTTTTTCTTTTACCCAATGCTAGTCTTCGACCTTTTTCCTACTATCAAGAGACGGCAGCAGCGGATATGATATGATACTCAAACTCTAGCCCACCAAAGCATTGCTGTTAGCCATCCGCACTAAATAAAGCATTATACAGGGTGTCCCAAAAAAAGTGGTTGCATTGCAAGCAGTAACTCCATTTATCCAAAACGGCTAAGGCTGGAATTCATTTCTTCATGGAGCGTATTAATTATTTACTCTTTGTAGAAAGGTGCAAAACCACATGACAATCAGCCCGTGCAAAGCCCAAGCAGGAGATATAAACGATTATAAAGGACCCTCTGTTTTTTATCCATTCCAAAGGGGATTTACACCAGTTAGCTGAGTACGGTTTATATATCAGATAGATTTGTGGTTCATCGTGTGCATGTGACTAAATGATAAACCTAAGAACCTGAAGGTGGATAAATTGTACTAAATTAATGCAGTGAGCTGCTGTATATGAACAAAACTTCTTTTAAGATGACACACTCATTCTAAAGGGTTACCTGGTGAAATATTAATTGTCGGGAGTAATGTTCCCATGAACAGATTTAAACAAAGCAATTGGAATGTTGCTGAAATGAAATTTTAGATTCGATTGTAGAGAAATTAATCAATAAATGACAGGTGTGATCCTTTATAGCTTAGTTCAATGAAAAGGAAATGGACACTTTCTTCCATGGTGTTATTTATAAAACCTTCACAAAGATGAGACACTTCAAGAAAATCATATATGTTGTGTCATATCACATTTGGGTTGACAAATGGCAGGCAAACAGGTTACTGCCGAGCAAAGGACCGTCATGCCACTAAGCTATTTTAATTTCTTTCTTGTAAAAAGAATGTACTTACATGTATGCACTTTAAACAATGTGGCCACTTAGTTTAAAACGTTTAAATTATTATCACAAAAACTGCCACAGGTAGACGATAACACAATAGTGACGTACGGCTACGGCAAAGTTTTGATTGTGCTGATCATAATGTTTAGAATGCGACTGTGGCGTAAGGGCATGTGCTGTTAAAAGTGTTACAAGTTGGTCTCCAAAAGGACGAAATAGCAACATAAAGGAATTCCTTGTGAAGATCATTGAAAAACGCGTAATAAACTTTAATATTTTCAGAACTTGGAACAATGCATGGGTGATCTTAAAAAAAATATATACGATTTAGTATATTGCCTAAACGTTAACACTTAGTAACGATATGTCGTAACGAATCTGTCGGGCCTTTTTCTTTAGGTCGTGCTGTTCTTGATGAAAAGTAAGGCTTTCCCCCGACTTAGTCTCTAACGTTATTCAGTATTACCTTCCTTACTAAAGCATGGGGTGGTATTCAACTTTATGTATCACGCAATTGACTGGAATTGAGTGCTGACGAAGGGACGAGGACCGTATTAGTCTCCTTCCTCTACTTTTCTCTTTGTCCTATCTTTTTAGCCTTCTTTCTTTTTTCTCCTCCCTGGTATTTGTTCACCAACCTACTGGTGGTGGGGGTAAACGTATCTGTCGCGGTCATGAACATAACAGGAGGGTTCTTCATTGATTTAGGGCTGGAAAATTGTTACTTGAAACCAGCATTTTATGCAAAAACTGTCTAAATAACATTGACATCTTCTCGATTATCACATATTGGACATAGGTATTTCCAGTATTGGGCAATTTTGTATCCATTCGGATTATCGTAACGTAGCTGTCGCAGGATTGGCGACTTGCTCTCAGAGAACTCTTTTGAAACTTTAATAATCCAATATTATCAGTGTTAAAACACTTAACAATTAGTGCATAATAGAGGATGATAAAAAAAATGCAATGCCAATCGTGATATGGCTCTGGTAAACGAGCGGGGGACACATTTAAAGAACGATTTGGGCTGGCGACATGCCGAAAAGCAAGAATTATGAATCATTTAGCCTTATTGAATTGATACTTTCTCAGTCCGGTTACAACATATAGTCCGGATCATTTTGAAAAAACTCCTAAGTATAATTTATATTTTAAATATATTTGTGTTTTTGTGTTTTTTGAAAAAACAAGCTTTTTTAAAAACGTGCATGATGTGGCGACACTCTAAAACGAACTTTTTGAACACTTGTTATCGGAGATGGACCTTAATCATTGACCCGTTTATATTCTACAGGCCTATTTGTCATTAATTGAATCTAAAACTACTACATGTGAAATTTTTGGATTTCATTATTTGGAATATTTAATGGTATGGCCAGAAGAAAGCAGTAGTACATCAATGTTGTCGGAAATCGCCTCACCGGATAGCAGAACGGACAATGATGTTAACTGTGTGAAATCCATTGGAATGGGTGTGGAAAAAATAGGTTGGCCTCTTAAGTTCAGTAGGAGCTTGAATATATGAGGGGGGGGAGCTGGGAGGATACTATGTCACTGGGGATTGGAATCAATTGACTACAAAAGATTATAATTAATCTATTCGTCATTAGTGAGACAGGAAATTCAGCTTCAGTTGTTTATACAGGACCTGCTTAGAACCCCGCGTACAATCATCCGCACGAGATTCTGAGACTTGAGGTGAATGTTGTTGGACAATTTACCCTTTAAGAATAACACAGGTGTGTCTTTTTTCGAACAACGGCTGGAATGCTCGAAAATCCAGGATGGCCGAAGGGTACCATTTTAAAATATAAATTTTAATTTTGATACCTAAAAAGTATGTGTAATACCTTGTTTTAGGGGTTTTGGTGGTGATGGGAATTCATTTCTGAACATCAATTTTTATCATTAGAGGTCCATTTTACAGTGGTATGGAGTTGGAATTCCAAGATTGGCCGCCGGCCATTCATATGAAAAGTACACATGTGGATGACTTAACTCGTATTATTGTTTAATACCTGTGTTTATGGGGGTTTTTTAGGTGCTGGCGAATTCATTTTTGACATCGTTTTGATCATTCCTTGAAGCTACATTGGTTTACTGGTATGGATTTGGAATTCCAAGATGGCCGCCGGCGCTTTTTTTTCGGCATCTGTAAAGTACAGCATTTTGAAAGATTCATCCTAGAATTATTGCGTAATTACCCGTTGTAGATGGTTGTCTAGGGCAGGAGGAAGGAATCCATATTGACACCATTTTTATGAGTAGCGAACCAAGGTTAGGGTCAAGGAATTAATGACACCATTGATAACAATGCTTAGACCATTTAGTTGTTGCAGACATCTTGAATTTACAAAACTGCCGCGGTCCACCATTTCTATTAAAGACACTATCAGTTGATTGCTGAAATCAGGCAACAATCGAAAACATCATCAAAAATCAGATTTTTGCATGTATTGGTCAACATTACAGGGTATCCTAACATCGCATGCCAAGAAAAAGACCAGAAGCAAACCTAATAAGGACAGAATCTGGGATTTTAGTCAGTACTGTCCGTTCGGCCAATTACTACAACACGTAATTCAATGGAGAATCATGATCTTGGAACACTGCCGTGTTTTCTTCCTTTTCTGTCAAATTCTACAGCTGGAAAAGGTAACTTATTAGAATTATACAGACTTAATCACTTCACTTTGAAGCTTATTCCTGCAAATCTTTCAAATATTTCTTTGCATAATCACTGATAGTGTCTTTTAACTATTTTGACTATTCTTGGTCCCTGAGATTCGTAAGAGGCAAACTTCTGGTATACACCAGTGTTTTACGGTCTCAAAATATTCATAACACCCTTGATAACAATGCGGAACCATCATTTGACGGCGCAATCATTGAATTTCAAAATGGCCGCCCAGGAAAAAATGGATATATTACATAACATGCGCTTTGAGAGAGGTAGAAGCATTGATTCTGGTGTCTATACCATGTTTACAAGGGTCAAGGAATCCAAAAAAAGATCAAAGGTAACTTGACTGGTTTCTTTGTTTGTGGCAGGGCATTGGTTTTTTGGTTGAATTTGTTGAAATGTATTTCCTCCTTGGCGATTTAGGAGCCACCACAAGTAGTATAGAAATATAGTGTCCCAAGTGAACAAAAGTCATTAATTTGCTACATGTGAGTTGGCGGATTTGACATATTTAGAAAGTGACAGTATGGCCAAAACACAGTAGTGACACATGGTTGGATAGTGAACAATTTGGGCAGAAGTGACTGAGTTGGCAGTGTCATTGTAATGACATGGTTGGTGGCGACACATGTATTAGCAATGTTCCTTGAAACGCATCTTATGACCCGTAGTAAGCTGACAATTATCGATAGCGCAGTTGTGATTCAGTCCGTATGTACACTAGTTTTGGCGTGTACGTACCCCCGTATAGTTGAGATTTAAGTGACATGGTTGGTATGGTGTCATAATTGGCTAGTGACATAGCGGATAGTTCAGCGTTGGCAGTGTCATAATTTGAAGTGACATAGCTGATGTTGTCATAATTGGCAGTGTCTATTATAATTGGAAATGTATTTTTGTTGGTGACCTCGTTGGTATCACGCATCTCAGGAGCTTCATCGCTTGTCTTCGTTCTCTGAGGAAAGAGGTGGAGAGGGGGGAGGAGTTCTGATCGTCTGACATTGTCATCCAAAATCACTTGTATCAAGTCTCTCGTCTTCATCTGCAAAGAGCTTCGAAAAGAATCGGGCTATCAACCCATAATGGTTCAAAGTGCCAGAGTTTAGTGTCTACCCATGTCCATCAGTTGGAGATGTAGAGTGAATGGGGTCTACAACGGGTATCTGCCTAGTCTCCATATAGCAACCTGATAGTTCTCTTACCGACTGTGTGTTGTAAGGCTGCAAGGCAATGGACGAGGTGCTTGCAAACATACGTCCATCACAACATTTCTCCATGATGAGAGTGAACCTGAGGCTGTGTCAAACACTCTTGGAACTTGCGATATGTTTAATTCTCTACCACTGACCACCATCTGGCTAGCACTGGCAATTATTATGGGAACATCAGCAATATCCCTGCCAATTATGATACCATCCACTATGTCACTTTCAAATTATGACAATTATGATACCATCAGCATCAACAATGTCACTTAAAATCTCAACTTACGCCAGATCTCGTGTACATACGGACTAAATAAATGTGCACTATCGATATTGACAACTTACGTCATAGTGCCCTTCAGAAACATTGGTAAAGACAAGTGTCACCACCAACTATGTCATTACCACTGACCCTGCCAACTCTGTCACCACTACATTTGTTCATTACCAACTGTGTGTTTTGGCCTAAAGTTATCTTCTAAATATGTCAAATCAATCAACTGAAATCACGATGTAACAATGAAGTGGTCTTTTGTTAAATTGACACTATATTTCTATACTTGGGGCTCCTATCTCCAATGGAGGGTATTAAACCAATGGCTGCCACAAACAAAGAACCCTTAAAGTTAACCTTTGATCTTTTGGGGGGATTCCTTTGACCTTAAAACATGGGTATTATAGACACAGAATCATGCTTCTACCTCGGACAAAGGGCGAATGTATGTAATATAATCCACTTTTCTTGGCGGCCATTTTGAAATTCAAGATTGCTGACGCAAACGGTATGGTTCAGCATGTTCTCAATGATGTCATTGGAATACTGACCCTAAAAAAACATGGGTGTAGTCAGACACCAGAATTTTGCCTCTACGAAATCTCAGGGCCATGATATAGGCAAAAGTAGTCAAGATGGCGGGCAACAAACTAAATGGTCTGCATTGTTATCAATGGTCTTCATTGAATTCCTTGACACTAACTTTGGTTCTCTACTCATAAAAACGGTGTCAAATAATGGATCCCTGCACGCAAAACCATCACAACGAGGTCGGTTATTACACATATCTAGGATGACTTTCAAAAATGTGTTACTTCTTTTACTTATGACAGGCGGCGGCCATCTTGGAATTCCAAATCCAACCATGTAACAGGACTTCAAATGATTAAAAATGATGTCAGACAGAACAAAATGAATTCCCAGCACCCTAAAAAACCCCATAAACGATGGTATTAAACACATAGATAATAGGTTAAGTCATTCAAAATGTGTACTTTTATATGACTGCCGGCGGCCATATTGGAATTCCAAATCCATTCCATGTTAACAAGGACCTCTAATGATAAAAAACGCTGTCGAAATGAAGTCCAGCAACCCAAAACACCGTAAAACGAGGGTTAGTACACATATTTTAGGTATCAAAATTAAAATTTATTTTAAAATGGCTACCGGCGGGCCATCTGGGATTTCGGAATTCCAGCCGGTTTCGAAAAAAGCACCTGTGTGATTCTAAAGGTAAATAAATGGTCCAACAACTCAAATAAGTCGGTCAGAATCTCTTGCGGAAAATGAATTGCAAGCGGGGGTTCTAAGGCAGTTCCTGGACTATTTTGAGAAATCGGGCGTTTATCTGCTTGACAACACTTTTTTGGGACACCCTGGGTACAAACGTCCCGCATAATTACTTTCAAGGTTTGGAAAAATTTGGAATATACAGCTTAATCAGCATGTTCTGTCAATCCACAAGCATCCACCATGTATTGCAAAATGATGTAATGTCATTTGATTTTAGAACTTTGAGCTTAATTAACGAGGCCATATTTTGCGGGGATATAAATTTCCAGTATGTTAATTCATTAAAATTCATCACTAACTCTTCACATAGTTTAAAAGCCACAAGTTTTGTTTCGTTAATGCTCACTTTCATGGTAGAGGCATTTGAATGATTTTCAAATCGCGATTGTCTCAGACTTGAATAAAAACGATAGTATGTAATGTTGCCGAAGTTGTGCATATATCATAACATAGTTCTCGCACCTCTTAGAATTCTGAATTCATCTATTCTGACTCATTACAACGACCGCCAACGTACACCAAGAGAACTTCTGTTCAGTCTCAAACGAAGAAAACACTTTCACTTTGCTTGAATTCATAAGTTAATAAACAACTAATATATGCCCAACCATATAGGAAGTCAATACTGTCAATGCTCCACAATCGGTGCAATATCACTTATCCATCCATGAAGGTCATTTTTGGAACACATACCAAACATCGATTTTAATAGAGGTCCTTGGATGAACATTCATCTTGCATCATCAAATTTTAGAGAAAATATAGGAGAAGATGTTCAAATTTTGACATCAATCCCAGCAAACATCAAAATTCCACTACCGAAAATAACACGTTAACATGTGCCCCTTTTTGTGCAAACATTTGTTAACCATCGATGGGGCAACGAAGCATGTTTTAAGCAAGGTAACATCATTTTCTTATACGGCCTTATACGGCTAATTATCACAATTGTTACTCTTATACGACATCAGGGGTCCAATTTCGATAAAAAAAGGACAAAAGTAACAGAAAAATAGAAATTTTGACAAGAAAAGGTCCACTTTTCGGTTGCCTAATATTAAATGTCAAAAAGTCCGAAAAAAAAAGGACCATTTTAAAGGGGATAAAGGTCCACTTTTCCCCAAAAAGTCCTGCGTACGGCCCCTAGACTTTTTTCCCTGTTTCTAACTTGTTATTACTTGAACCGTGGTGTTAATTTTTCTCCATCTCCCATTCCGGCTGCCACTCAAAAATTATGTATTTTCAATTATTTTCAGTGTAATTAAATAAAACATAGGATGACTTGACAGATTTGATTAATCCAGGAGGTGTACCACACCATGCGGACCAATGCATGCCGATAAGGAAGTTTTCAGAAGTTGTCAAAGGAGGACTTAAAGAAGACAAGGAAGATATGACGATAACAAAATGTTTGTGGAAATGTAATGACATGGTAAGCGAATCCTAATTCTTGCATCTGTTCTGTTGATGTTGACCCCTGACCTACATTAATAGTAAATATTGAAGATAAAGCGCCCATCATGTTGCCAATTCGGGGGGGACCACATCATAGGAAGGGTGATTGCGTTCCAACAACACACTTTAAACCGACGGGGTCAAAATATCAACCATGTACGTGGTCACCTTTAAGTTGACACTAGTCATGGTTGAAATCAACAGTTCGGGTCATTTTTTGTTTAGCATAATATGGAAATGGCCCTAAGGGGTCAATTTCAAATTGTCACTCATATCATCTCACATCACATGTACCAAATGAGTGGCTTTTTTCATTCCTGACACTATATTTCTTACTTGGTGCTCCTATCCTCCAATGGAGGGTATTAAACCAATGGCTGCCACAACAAAGAACCCATTAAAGTTACCTTTGATCTATTTGAGTCCTTGACCTGGTAAACATGGGTAAGAACACCAGAATCATGGCTCTACCTCTATCAAGGCGAATTCATGTAATATATCCATTTTTCTTGGCGGCCATTTTGAAATTCAAGATTGCTGCCGCACATGTGGTTTTCAGCATTGTTAACAATGGTCTCAGTGAATTCCTTGACCCTAAAAACATGGGTGTAAGTCCAAGAACCCAGAATTTTGCCTCTACGAATCTCAGGGACCAAGATTAGGCAAAAGTAGTTCAGATGGCTGCAACAACTAAATGGTCCTAGCATTGTTGTTATCAATGGTGTCTTGAATTCCTTGACCCTAACTTTGGTTGCTCTACTCATAAAATGGTGTCAAATAATGGATCCCTGCACCACACCATCTACAAGAGGTATTACATAATTCTATGATGAATCTTCAAAATGTTTACTTTACATAGGACACCGGCGGCCATCTGGAATTCCAAATCCATACCATGTACCATGGACCATCAAAGGATCAAATGATGTCAGAAATGATTCCCAGCACTAAAAACCCCATAAACGGTGTTTCAACATAAAACTAGGTTAAGTCATTCAAAAAGTGTACTTTTCATATGACTGCCTGCGGCCATCTTGGGATTCCAAATCCATACCATGTCACATGGACTCTAATGATAAAACGATGTCAGAAATGAATTCCCAGCACCCCAAAACCCTTCAAAAACGAGGTATTACCCATACTTTTAGGTATCAAATTAAAATTTATATTTTAAAATGGCTACCGGCGGCCATCTTGGATTTTCGGAATTCCGCAGGCCGGTTTTCGAAAAGCACTGTGTGATTCTTAAATGTAAATGTCCAACAACTCAAATCAAGTCTCAAAATCTCTGCGGATGAATTGGCAAGCGGGTTCTAAGCATGTTCCTGACTATTTTGAGAATCGGGTTTATCTGCTTGCACCACTTTTTGTGACACCCTGTACACACGTCGCCCGCATCACATACTTTAAGTTTGGACAAATTTGGCATATACAGTTATTTCAGCATGTTCTGTAAATCCACCGCATCACATGTATTGAAAATGGATGTAATTTTATTTGATTTTTCAGTACTTTGTAGTTAATTAAGAGGCCATATTTGCGTGATAATTTCAGTGTTATTTAAATATTAAAATTCTAATTACTCTTCACAAGAGTAAAGCAAGTTTTGTTTCGTTAATTCTCACTTTCATGGTATAGGTATGAAATATTTTCCATCGCATTTTCTCAGATGAATAAAATACGATAGAATGAAATGTTGGCGACGTTGTGCATAGACCATACATAGTTCTCGCCTTCGAATTTCTGAATCATCTATTCTGAATCTAAACTGACCGCCACTTACACAAAAGAGAACTTCTGTCTCTAGTACTCAAAGAAACACTTTCACTTTGCTTGAATTCATAAGTCTCATAAACAAAATATATGCCTAACCATAGGAAGTCAATAGCTGTCAATGCTCCACATCGGTGCCAAATCACTATCCAGCCATTTGAAAGGTCATTTTTTGGAACACATCCAAACATTGCTTTCTATAGATTCCTTTATGACATCATCCTTGCATCATCAAATTTTAGAGAAAATATAGAGAAAAGTTTCAAATTTTTGAATCAATTACAGCCAAACCTCAAATTCACTACCGAAATATCACACGTTAAACGTGCCCCTTTTTGTTCAACATTTGTGTTGACCATCGCTGGTGCAACGAAGCATGTTTTAAGCAAGGTAACATCATTTTCTTATACGGCCTTATACGGTAATTATCACAATTGTTACTCATTATACGACATCAGGTCGGTCCAATTTTCGATAAAAAGTACAAAAGTACAGCAATTTTGACAAAAAGTCCACTTTCGGGCTAAAATGTTCAAAAAGTCCGAAAAAGACCATTTAAAAGGGGGATAGGTCCACTTTTCCCCCAAAAGTTCCTGCGTACGGCCTCCGACGACTTTTTTTTCCTGTTTCTAACTTGTTAGTACTGAACCGTGGTTATTTTCTCCATATCCCCCATCCCCGCTTCCACTCAAAATTATGTATTTTTTCAATTATTTTCAGCGTTAAATAAAAAACCTGGATGAACTTGGACAATTTTGATAATGCCATGAGTTACACCCTGCGTACCAATGCCTGCCGATAAGGAGTTTTCAGAAGTTTCACCGGAACTTCAAGAAGACAAGGAAGATATGACGATAACAAAATGTTTGTGGAAATGTAATGACATGGTAAGCGATATCCTAATTCTTGAATCTGTTTCTGTTGATGTTGACCCCTTAGACCTACAATTATATAGTCCAAATATTGAAGTAATCAAGCGCATCACTTTTGCCAATTCGGGGGACAAATCATAGGAATGTTTTTGCGTCACAACACACTCATTAAAAACCGACGGGGTCAAAATATCAACCATTTTACGTGGTCACTTTTTATTTGACACTAGTCATGGTTGAAATCAACCACGTTCGGGGTCATTTTCTGTTTTAGCATCATATTGAAATGGCCCCTAAATGGGTCAATTTCAAATGACCCTAAATATAGAGTCCTCTACTCGACATAAGGAGGTAGTTGATATCAACTACATTTGGGGTTTTTTCTTTATCATAAGATTTTTTTTTTTCATCCTGATTAACCAAATGACTATGAAATTAGTCATTTTTGACCCAAAAAGGGTTATTTCTCTCAAAAAAATATGACCCAAATAAGTCTTTTAACCCCAACGGGGTGATTTTTACCACTATTGGGTTTCATATTTTTGACCAGATTAGTGGGGGTCAATTTGACCTTTTTTAGTCGGTGCATAATTGACAGTAGCCTACTCGGTCAAAATTTACCCTTTTAGGGTTATTTTTGACCCCGTATTTTTTAGTGTTAATATTATTACCCGGTAACAGAGAAGGGTTCCATTCATGATTCATGAAGTACAAACCTGGTTTAAACCCAGGTCAAGTTAGACTCCCTAAGCCTAATTACCAGCCTTTGTCATACTCAATAAATACTATTTATTCATATTTTATTTCAGGGATTCACCTATGCAGCCCTTAGTAAATGCACCAGTGTTTCTGCAGCGATTGAAAGGAACTCGTCGCTGCTACACTACGCAAAAGCGCTCACTGTGATATTCCGTGTATGGGAGAAAAACAATTATAAGTGGCTGGAGAAAAAAATTGTCACTTTATAGAACAAACGTTACAGGTATATAAGAAACAGTGGTTACAATGTTTTTAGTATATTAATATGATTTAATTACCAATAATAAGGCTCTCTAAAATACTTTTCAACCTAAGATTCGGGCTTTGCTTTTGAATGTACCAAACTGTAATTTTACATCAAGTGATAGTTAAGAAGGAGGGGAGCTTCTCTGGATTTTTTTTTTTTTTTTTTTTTTTTTTTTTTTTTTCTTTTTTTTTTTTTTTTTTTTTTTTTTTTTTTTTTTTTTAGGGTGATCCACTTCAAAATGGAATATGAAGTGAGGTAAAGTAACAGGTTTAGACAATATTCTCATTATACCAGTATAGCAGTTAAGGGAGTTCATCGTTTAGGAGAGCGTGGCCCAATCATAGTTTTAATGTTAAAAATTTGCATAAATGTTATTAAGACCTGAAATTGGGGGGGGGGGGCTTTCAGGTAAAGTGGTTTTTTTTTTTTTTTTGGACACTCTGTAGATAAAATATCCATTGTCATCATGTTGTTATAATTCTTTATTGAAAATAGATTTGCGGGTCAATGTCTCCAACCTATACTATAGCAGGGTGTAGGATTAAATTAAGCCAACCACAACAGCAGCGGAGTTCACTACCGTGAATAAGGTTCTGAATTTTCTGTCTCTCGTTTACATGTGTCAGTTCCGCTTTAACTTAGCACTGTCCCACAGTCTCAGCTCTGTTTCGGATTCAGGGCACAATAGGTTCGATTGACATAAAATATTTATTTATGTATTTGGAATGCACTTTTTACAAAAAGGCGCACACTCACCAACATGATGTATCCATTGTATATACAAAACAAATCAAAAACTAAAATCCCTAAAAAATCAGATCACTGAGCCCTCCCTGGAATCCTGGACATCAGTTCTTTAATACTGCGCTGACACCTTTTGATTCCAATGGCCACCCATACGCACTCATACGAACCAACTTGCCCACGGATTGAAACAAAATCAAAATACCCAGAGGACTGTAGTCTATATTACCAGTCGTTTATACCACAGACCCTGAGAGGGTCTAGTTCCCGCCTAACATTTGTTATATTCAGTGGCGTAACCGAGGGGGGCAGGGGACAGCTGCCCCACTGTGGGGAGTTTATTGCCCCCCTCTTGCCCGCCCCATGAAAAATGCGTGATTTACATAGGCCATAACTATACTAACAATTGTAATCTAGCTTGCCCCCTGAAAAATATATGTGCCCCCCCTTTGCCCCCCCCCCCTGAAAAAAGCTGGTTACGCCATGTTTATATTATCCCCCTTTAATAGATACAAGGTGTTCTGATATGGAGTTCATGTCAGAGGGCTTCAACCATGAAGCTTAGCTATGCTATCCGCGATCACGGTAACACAATACACATGGACACGACCAAATCATCCAGGGAGCTTACTGGATGTAGACGGGTAGTTATTATTGGGAACACGAAAGACAATGTGCTTTCGTTCCAAAGGTAATTGATCATTAGCGTGAAGTAATAGAAAAAAAAAAAAAATGTGCGCTAAATGCTATTTAGAAGACATTTCTATGCAGAGGGACCAACCACTTCGTGTCTACAAAAAAACAGATGCCTATTCCTTTCGGTTAAACGTTTTAGTGCGTTTGAGCATTCCGAACCCCGGGTAGAAGTTCTGTGGAGAGGATAGGAGTGGAAATCGACAGGTAGGTGCTGGTGGTGGCCAGAAACATAATTCTGGCTATGGTCAAAAGCAAGGGCTATTGCCCGATTAAAAACAATAAACGGGTACATCTCGTTTGTCCTTTCCTGCACATTCACAAGGTGTTTGTTATGTTGCATAGACTTTATTTTAAAATAAGCTTGTAGGCCCCCTGATTAAAAAAATCTAAAAATCAGTGTTAAAAAAAGTATATTTCTGTCGTAAATTGCACAAAACACCGATGAATCCCATTTAATGACAATAACAAAATTCAAAAAACCACAAAAACCTCTAAAAAACACCAAAAAACACTTTTTAAAAAAAATAAGAGTTTGAGAGATAAAAATGATATTATTTTAATCTTTCCCTTTCGACCAACACTAAAATCTATCCTCCTCTACAACCCTGTTTTGATAGCTTAGTTTGCATGAACGTCGTGCTAGTAATAAGAAGTTTTTTTCAGCACTAATATGCGCTGGCCACTCCAGGGAAAGATTAAGAAATATACTTCTTTGTCTACCAAGTAGTTAAACTTTCAAAAACAAGTTGGAGTTTTTATTTACCGATTGTACTGGTGCGGTAACATGTGGATTATAAATTAAAGCGCAGACTATATGTGCAATCGCATTTCACCAACCGACCACATCCAAGAATTGGAAGGTGGCCACAGTTTTTTAATACGCAACCCTTTATAGCGCCCTCGTGGCAGAAGTATTCCGGCGATTTATGTTCGCAAAGGACGAAATATCCAGAAGACGCCATGAAGAAAATATTTCAAAACCAAAGGTTGTGGATGTAAATTTGTAATTGTTACCCAAACATAAAAACCGTTCAAGTTTGTAAAAAACCACAAGCGTTTGTAAAATGCGGGGGAGATTTGTAAAAGCCGCGGCGAATTTGTAAAATAAACCCAACGTCAGGAGTTTGTGTCAAAAAAAACCCACGGCGAGTTTGTAAAAACAACACCTTTTTGAAATAAGAAAAACAGGAAAGAGAGTGTGAATCACAAAAAAAGAAGTGAGACGTGATTGGAAAAAAAAAAAAAAAAAAGATCGGAGAGTTTTGAAAAAAAAAAAAAAAAAAGACGATGAGTTTGAAAGAAGTAGAGAAGGCGAGTTTGTCCGTATGTCTGTGAGAAAAATACTTAAACACTGGAACAAGTTTGGTCATATCTGTTGTTCTAGATGAGATTAAGGGTAGCCAACTTTGGGTGTATTCTGTAGGAGGGGAAAGAACCCTACTAAGTATGCAATTCATTCCCCAGGATCTTCTCCTGGGTCTCTCGGGGGGAGGGGTAGGGACATAGAATAGTATTGCACAAGGGTCCTCCCCTGGATCTGCCAGGAGGGTAGGGAAATATTAAAAAGGTCAATATTGCACAAAAAGGTCAACATTTGGCCGTATCTTTGTTTCTAGATGAGCTAGAATAATCAAATATGGATACATTGTAGAAAGGCACAATCCCCTACTAACCATGTAATTCATTCCCCAGGGTCCTCCCCTAGGTCTGACAGGGGTGGGGAAATGTCCAAAAAGTCAACATTTTACAATGTCAACATTTGGCCATCTTGGTGGGTGTTGAACCCTTGACCTTCAGAGTTAGTTTTGTTGAGTTATGATGGAGTTCATAATATTATGAGTTATGTCGTCGGGTGTATTACATAGTGACGGATGTTGAATTTTTACAATTTTTACGAAATTAAGGGAAATGGTACTAAATACCAAAATCTTCAAACACGCCAAGTGCCGAACCTTGCAAGTACTTCATTAATTAATTATCTTAATTAGAAATTTTGCAATTTTGACGTATGTTACATAACAGAGATTTTGGTGTATTACATAGTGACGGATGTTGAACCCTCTGTCAAAGAAGTGTATACTTTATTTCCCACCAGGCTTTTCAAATACTTTTTGTTAGTAAATATTCTCATCTTTAAATTTATAATTTACACAAGCAAAATATGTAATTAATTTATAAATATCGATATTAGTAGAAATTTATATTATATTTACAGTTCAAAGCGGTGAATCGCGGCAATCCACTCAACATCCGTCATTATGTAATAAACCAAATTGAGTAGTTTCGCGATGACGGACGTTGGTTTGACGGATGTTCAGAAAACGCCGATTCTTGTTTTCCATAATGACGGATGCTGAATAACGCTTTAGTATAGGGAAAATTCAACATCCGTCACTATGTCGTGAACGTAATCGCCAATTTGCGTATTTTTGGTGTGACGGATCTGGTGGTTAACTTTTCCAATGTATTACATCCATTTTATCAAGTAAGAATCCATGAATATTAGCTAAAATAAATTTCCAGCTGTTAATTTCGTTTTCTTAATCGGATTCGATTGTTTGAATCGTATGTGGAGATGTGCACGGACCCTTTAGAGTTCGCGATTTTCAAATGCGATTTTCTCAGAAACAAAAATTCGTATTTTGTTTAACATACGTCACTATGTAATACACCCGACGATGTGTTTGGAGTTATTTTTTGGTAAGTTATGGGTGAGTTCATCGACGAGTTGTTTTTAACGTTATTTCGGCAAGTTATGGATGAGTTCATCGATGAATTGTTTTAAGAGTTATTTTTGGCGAGTTATGGATGGGTCATCAACGAGTTATGTTTTTATAGTTATTTTTGGGGGCGTGATCTGGTGTAGTTTAACTTTTCACTTCTTAGTGATCGCGACATTCGGCGGGGACATATTTGCACATCGCGTAAATACGAGTTCGCCTTGTTGTAAATTTGTATCATGGTCTTTTTGTAGGTGTTTACCTTTTTGGCTGCCATATTGCCCGACATCGTCAGAGCATTGTTTATTGTGTTCAATAATATATACCTATATATTCGTATATATTTTCAACCTATATAGGCTATTTGCTAATATCGGGATTTTACTTAAATTATCTGTTTTGGCAGCCATTTTGAACTTAGGCCTATGTGACGACTTTACAGGTATCAGAAATTGAATTATTGGGTCCAGTAAGATATTTCTTCACATAAATATTAACTGACGTAGTGCTTATTCGATTATTATCAGCTATGGCGTTTTAGAGTGTTTCTGCGAGATCTGCTTATTCTCTGTTGCCAGGGAGCAGTATTCATAAAATAAATGGAAGACATTTCTAGAAGACAGTCACTTGGCTACTGCTGGCTCAGAAAAGGAAGCTTTACAGTTTCTCAAACTTGTGCGGTGGTGAACCCGTTCGAATTCAGTTATCAGACACAACATTCAGAGTTTATTTCTGTCTCCGATCACGACATATACCGCTACCAGGTTCAAAATAACAAGGGCGTTATCAAAAAGGAGTAAACAGTCAAAACAATCCTAAAAAAGGCATGTATGATGTATTTGGCATATTTGCTGATACAGCAATCTATCCAGATATCTTTTCTTTTCAATTATTGCAAAATCCTTGGAGTGTGATAATCGATGAAAACAATAACGGGCTAGTTCCCCACCGAAGACAATGCTGTTCGCCAAGTTAATCAAAATCAAACATTACAATTCATACTTTTGATATGTTTAAATCTGTTTCTTCGGAATCCTCACACAATAATCCTCCACATTTCCTCCACTCTTGGATGCACACACCTTCCTTCCTCAGCATGGCGTTTCACAGATCTTTTGATTAAGATTCATAAAAAAAAAAAAATTCATATTTATTTTGCCTCTTAAGCAAAACATGTATACAATAAACAATTATACTTATTCATAGATATATAGATTACCATAGATTATGTACAAATAGGAACTATTTGGTTGTATACAATGATAAGTAGAACCATGGTTAAATGAAACTATTTTCAAAAGTAGTTGACAAATATACACTTGAAGAAAAAAGGTGCGAACGAGGTTCTAAACTTGTCCTCCATAGGACCCTTTAAGGTCCTTCAACGTGCCAAAATGTTTTGTTAACTGCTGTAATAGCACCTTTTATGGTTTCTGTTAGGATGCCTTTTTTGGGTTCACAAGATTTTAAGAACCATTTAAGGCTCTGTCCTGTCTGACAATACAAACCTCTGCCGTGATTCTAGGCTGAAGCTCATTAAGGTATGCTGGAGGAGTCGTAAAACTCTGGATTTGAGTGTCCCCACCAGAAAAAATCTAACGGAGTCGATTAGGATCGTGGTAGCCATCGATTTTGATTGTTCATGGCAATACCATGATCTCCAAAACTCCTCAGGCATCTGCACAGTTCGTCTCTGTGGGGAGGCGCACCATCTTGTGCCTACCACGCTCGTTGAAATTGGCCATTTCGTTGCCGCTGAAACGAGGAAATTCTGTTCAAGAAGGGAACAACATCTTCATTGATCATCTGGCGGTATCGATCCTCATGGATGTCTGTCCCTAAAGAAGACGCGTCCAATGAGCGTTCCCGTAGCCAACTGACCCATGATTGTTTGCACAACCGTATTTGTGCTCGGTTACACAAATAGCATAGAACCATGGGACGTGACCAAATAACCACTGTATAACAGATTCTGTAGTCCCCGTCAGGGGCTAGGATAAACCCCAGTGTAAATTCCATAATAATTTTACTATCACATAACTATCTGTTCCCCGGCACATAAACTGGCACATTTTCTTAAAATATATAAAATGTCACCTCAATTTCTTTTTCCCAATAATCAGAGACCAATGGATATGTATAGACTCCGCTAAACCATGAACTAAGCTATTACAATGGCCGGTATTAGGCCATTGTTATAGCCAGGTGTTTACCACCTCCACGATTCGGGTTGAGAAGTGACAATACCCGTCCTCTCTCACCATAAAACTAACCAGTGTACATTATAATATATGTTTTGACAACTACATTTTCTTCTGAAAACGCGGTAAATTGACTATAAATGAAGTTAAGCAATAGTTACGGATTTTGGTCTCACAATTGTTAAGTCAAAGCTTGCCCAGCAACATTCTCTCATGATGTTTTGTTCATGTTTCTTTCTCTTCCTTTTCTAATAAATGATGAAAAATAATTGCCACAGTTAATTGAACACGCACTAATAGAAGCTCAATATTTATTTATCTGTGATGAGGTTAAGTATTTTGTCCGAAAAGTACTACTCAGTCTAATTGAGAGCGTACAGCTGAAATCTCTTCAGCTGCGCGACAATATAACAATGGTCCTGCACTCCCATATTAAAGGGAATTTGAGTTTTTTCTACAGCCGCATACCGTGCCGTGATTGAATATCTTTAAACTCCATTTTTGCTGAAGTCTATCTGTATCCCCGAGTCACGATATTGGGGAAATGAACTTGAAGTACATTTTATTTTTTCAGAAATGTGCCATTTTATGTTGTGGGAGAGAAACAGACGATTATATGATTTTAATAATAATTATGAATTTATACTTTGTTTTCCTAGCACCCGATGGAGACTGACAAAACAACAGCGAAGACGGACATGTCCCCTCGCTATCAGAAAATCGTCATTATTGTCGTACTGACTGATTTTGAGACTGTGGATAGTGTCTTCCACCTTGCCGATTAGCGACCATCTTGGCCGGAATAGTAAGTCCATTCCAAATTTCTAAAACTTTCTAAAATTTCCCTAAAAAGGAAACGACATGCATGTTGGATTGTATGCATAAAAGTATGGGTCACACTTTGATAGCTACCAGTACTTCATTAGATCTCGGTTATTCAATTGATCTAATGAGGAAATACTCGGGAACTGAACACCTTTTGTTTATAAGGTTAGGGAGTGTTTCATTTTTATGCCGTGGGGTGATGGAGGAATTCCGTCTTTTTTAACGCGTATTTTTCAAGTCCGCCTCCCCCCCCCATTCCTCAAGTTTCTGAATTCTGTCCCCCCCCCCCTGACATAGACAAAACTTCAGTTTTTGATTGTTCTTTAGCAGCATTGATCCTTCAGAAAATGAAAAAAGCTATACACACTACTTAGTTGTCACTCGGAAGAAATTCTTATGCAGTAAGTATGATTCAAATCTAAACACGATGTTGTACCTTACAAAACATGCCACGACTGACTGGAAGGCTAGTTAGACCTACTTCAGCACCTCTAAAGAACTTGATTTCCCCACTATATTTCAGCATAAGCATGACGATTGATAGTTTGTATTACAAACAGGCCATGCATGGGATTTTGTAGGGCCTCAACATTTATTAATTCCTACCTCAAATTACAGGCTATAAACAGAGGTAAACAGTTTTGGTTGAAAGTAGTCATAAATGTAGAATGTATGCAGGGGCGTAGTACCATAGGTGACAGGGGACAAAGTCCACGGGCCCCGAGAGGTGAGGGCCCCCAAGAGATTGGAGAAAAGAGAGAGAGAAAGAGAAGAGATGAGGAGAAAAGAGAGGCTTCAACTCTCCCTTTTACACTTCTAGCTAGGCTGGGTCTGCCTCTCTTATTGAATGAAAACCGTGTGGCAAAGCTGACAAGCTAAGCAATTGATCTATAGACAAGGGTGTTAACTAGTTACCAGAAACCGAAGTTCCAGTCAACCCTGCACTAATCTGAAAAAAATAAGAATAGCATCTGGAAAAACAAAAACAAAGCAAATATATTATTTTATTTTTAAACACCCCCGAGCTCGCCAAGCAGATGACAACAATCTACTACTTTCAATTCTCACGCCACGCGGGCATTTGCATCAATGCAAATGCATGTGGAGAATGTTTCAAAAATGGCATTATTTTCTAAGTCGCTGCTCAAACGAAATAAATTATTTTCTATCGCGCATGCGTCACCTGAAAAGGAAAACATATAACAAACACTTTACCAAACATCTGGAACACCGCTCATCTGTGACGGATGCGGACATCCCCACCATGTTTTCCCATCTCAAGTTTAAAGAACGGGACACTAACGTACGCTTGACTTCATACATAAAAACATAACCAATCCAAAATTCCCATTATATGACCAACTCCATTACATCATTACAATATTCCTAACTACTTGTAAAGAATATAATATCAATTTTAATTTCGCAATAGCACTACATGTGAACAAATAACTGTGTCGGGACATATTTAAATATCAAAAAATTTAGCCCGCTACTGGACCTCCAATAGCAACTCCTATATTAATCTAGATTAATCTATTAATAAAGCACATACCTAATCCTTGGCCATCACAAAAGCAGCGTAACCTCCTCTACATCATTACCAGATACTCACTGGCTCCTGGAGGAGCGAAGAACATCTAGCTCTAGATATGGAGCACCGGAAAGGGGCTGCATCAATAGTAATGAGACAATAGGTCCCCTAAAAATTTCCTGAATTTTCCTAGAATGAAAATAAAATAACAATACAATCAAATTGCCATGTTTCAGCTACAAAGGAAGTGAGTGAGTTCTCTCCAAACCTTAATAATAAAAGGTTTATTGAAAAATATATAAACTGGCCTCGCATAACAAAATAAAGTTAATACAAAAAAAGTGCCACAGATTTTTAATTTATCAGTTTCAAAATAGTTTTAATTGTCTGCTGTTGCTACCTTAGCCTTTCCTCCCCCTGGCGGCCCTATATGGACCCCTCAAGATGAAATCCTTAAAAATTGTTTCATAGGAATCTGAGAACCCCAAAAGGTTCTACAGAACCATAAATCAAGGGGTGAACTCATTCAAAACCAGTCGTCCGTGCTGGTGCTTGACATTTTGAATATTGCACGGAATAATTATCAGTTTGGGTGCTTGTATCAACACATAATGTCCATTCGATACAAAACCATCCGCCAAATATCAGTTGTTGGATGTTGGGTGCTATTGGTGGTTAAATTTTGTCCTACCCTGGCACACAACGCATGAAATGACAAATCATCGTCTTGATTTAATAAACCGCCTCAATTGATACATCTTTTCACCTAAGCGGGACGCATTGCATTATGAGAAAAAAAGAATATCGGAGCACAATGATCCAGGTACACTAATTATTCACCTGGCCCCCTCTAACACATAAATTAATTTGTCTCACTACCGATTAGTGTATATGCAAAAGCGTCAACCCACACGTCAAAGGGGGGGGGGGGGGGGGGGGGGGGGGGGGGGTGTTGAAGAAGCGGAGGCAGCCATTGCTTTCTATTGTTGGTACTCTAGGTTTTTCTTTGTGGTCGCTAAAACATGCCGAGACGGTGAATTTCTAAGATTACGTAACGTTTTCCTCTCTATCTATATATAACCTTCTCTTGATAAATGTGTATAGACCATTTAACAGCAATGTTTGTAAACATGTAGGGCCTGGTATCTTGAACTAGGTCCCGGCCTGGCTGTTACCAAACACTGGTCACTTGTATCTGTTTAGAAGTTTTTAATACTTATGGGCCCTACTATTGTCAGGCATGGTTGCAGTCAAGCAAAGAAAGTGACGTGAGTTAACGGGGTCTATCCAGCCGTTAAATAACTCGGTTTTTTGGGGGTTCGTTGAAGAACCTTACTCTTGTCTTATAGTAGATTCATCCAAACGCGATCTTCCAAACATGTGACCAGATCGTTCCACTGGCCAAGACAGGATGTTCTCAGTCGAAACCGAAATGAATGGAGCTTAGTAATTCTATGGAGCTCACACAACACAAGGAAAGGAGATATTTCTCTTTACTTTTCAATTCACTTGCCGAATCACGGGTGGTTATTAGCATGGTGTCATGGACTAATACGCACGATACTCGTCGTATCCGATTATCTCAAAAATTTACCCCCATGAAACTTTGCGGAAATAAGAACGATAGATGCTTGCTTTGTGATACAATGACATGGGTCACATTGGTGTGAACATATGTAAATGTATAAACAAATGTCCACGAGCAGCTATCGACTTTAATAACCGAAGATTATGGTACATCTCATTTTGTCCGATCACCCCCGCGCATCCCATCATGTAAAAGACGTTTTTCGATGAATATACTTCACCAAGCCTTTTGGTTTAATTGTTACCAAGGGTGGGGTGACCGGGCGTGTGGTTACCACCTACCTTTGGGCTTTTCGATGCTTATGATTTTGAACCCAATGGATAGTTATGAAAGGAGATGAATGGAGAGATAAAAGAGGGGAGTTGACGTGGGGAAAGGGCAAAAGGATAAACCAGTATAACGGCAAGCGAGCGAGAGAGGAGAGAGGAAGGATGGGGATAGGAGGGAAATGGTGGTTGGGCGTAAACCTTCAAGGAAGGGGGGGCTACAGGGCATCTGAGGAGGGGTAGAGAGGAAAGGGGGAAAAGTGAAATAGAGAGGCGAATGGAGGGTAAGAGGAGTGAGCCGGAATAGGGACGGAGTCGTGGTTGCGGGCCTTGAGACCAAATAAGTACACCAACATACCGTTATGGCATCACAAACGTATCATAAGTCCACGAATCGTAAAAGGGTATTTCCTTGAAGAAAATAGGCTAAAGGCCAATTTTGGCGCATGTGGTTTTGGAAATATTGTTAAAGGGTTAAATAGTCCTGGAAGGAAATGACTACACATGAAAATTGAAGAGAGGTAGAGATACGAGCTATATCTTAAATAAAATGAACAAGGTACGCTTCCTTGGGCCAGAGGTCGAAAGGACGACTATCCCTAGGAACCACATCCACGGACCATTTGACACGGTAATATAATTTGGTCGGTGGCATGGGCTACTAGTTCCCTTGGGCCATGAACGACAAAGGACTCCACCATCAACCCAAGCGTTCTAGACGTCACCAAAGTTAGTATCTCACAGACCTTGACTACGCAGATGATCTAGCTCTACGCTGATCTGATATTGGTGGCACAGATCTACTAACACTTTTGATACGCGCAGACAACTCAGGCTACATCTAAATGCCAAGAAACTGGAATTTAACTGTCAATGAGGAAGATTATCATCACCTATCTGCAGCAACAGATGGTAACCAACTCAAAGAGGTCAAGGACTTCACGTATCTGGGTCCTATGTTGCCGTGACAGCAAGAAGACTTCCTGCACGAAAGACGAAGCCTTGGAATGCCTCAATAAACTACACTCCACCCTAAGATATGGCAATCTGGTATCTCCAATTCAACCAAGCTGTAATTCTTTAGAGCCTGTGTAGAGAGTTTCCAGTTGTATGGATCGGACCTGGACTGAAAGAGCTACAGATAGACTGGATGGCACCTACACAAGCTTCTTATGCGAGTACAAAACATATATCCTGGCGTGAAGCACAAGACCAAAGCACAGATTTGATATATCTCTTCCAATTTTCATCTCTGTTGCCCAACGCCGTGCACGATTTGCCGGTCACTGTCATCGTGCGATTGATCAAGACGTCTCTATTCACATGTTGGAAGTTACCAGGCCAAAACAGGGGTCGTCTCGCCCCTTTAACACATTGATGTGATTGCTCGAGACATCCGTCAGGATCCTCTGACATCCCCACCTAAGGATCAAACAGGACTTGGCGCTACATGGTTACAGCATCTCTGCTGCGGCCGTAGATATATATATATAATTTTGTTTAGGTTTTCAAGTGAAATTTATTCCCGGGGAAGGGGGGGGGGGCAACTTTTTTTCAAAGTGAAGATGATGCGGAACACGGACTACAAAATGCCACCCTGAACGAGCATTTCCATCGACTAAGAAAACCCAAACAATTATATTTTTGTTGTCAGTCTTTGCTACCCTAAACAAGTAGCAATGCATTGTGCGTCATTATATAACAAATAACATCCTTTATTGTCTTGAATTTTGCTTGCTTAACCATATTCCCATGATTGGTTTTGATCTCTCTGCTTAATTTGAGTATTACATTAACCTAGTAGGTGCATCACAATTTTAGGGTTAAGACAAACATACTTTTTTTTTATATTTTCCTGTTTTTTGACACCCTAATCAATGTACACCTGAAGTGGGTTCTTTGAAACAAATTCGGGGGGGGCATTTGTACAAGTGGGATATATGCGTAACAAGAAAAACGCTAAAAGAAAAAGGGATTCTTTTTACGCTTTTTCTTGTTTCACGCATCATATCCACCGTTGAATACAAATGGCCCCACCCCCCCCGCGAATTTGTTCAAAGAACCCACTTTCGCGTCTTGCTTTTGTAAATATAACGGGTTAGAACCTTCCGAACTCTGAATCCAAAATTTAGACTTCGTTATTGGTTATAACGCTAAACGGAAAGTCTTGACGACCAATTCTTATTTTATAATAGTAAATAAAGCCATATTTTTTTCGATCAAAATACTGGCACTAGAAGTAATTGATAGATTTTTTGCGCGACGAGGTCGAACAAAGATTATTTACCAAAACTGTCGGTTTAACCGGTTTAAAATAAGATATTATTTTTATTAACTGGACAAAAGGTGTCCCAGAGATACTCGTTGTGGAATCATGTGTTCCAAGCAATAAGGAATTTAGTTCATATTCCCTCATCCCGGGGGCACTCCCATCTTAGAGTGACGCGCATTAAGGCTGTAAGACCCCCATTTTCACATGCCGCTGTCACCCAAAGACCCCATATAGTTTGCAAATGTCACGCATATTTTTTAAATTTTACCAAACTGTCACGCAAATACCCCCCTATTTGGGGGATACTTATTCACTCAAAGATCCCAATTTTCTAAAATTTGCAAATTTTCACGCCGTAAAACCCCTTATTTTTTGGGGCATTTTGGCTTCTCTCCCAAAACCCCGATTTTTTGAGTCATCTGTCACCGAATGCCCCTGGATATGGGTGCAAGGCTGGCACTTCCAAAACCCAGGGCCCTGGGTTTTGAAGTCAGCCTTACACAATATCCATTTCATATAATGAATTGCGCCCCCCCCCCCCCGCTCTCAGTGCTACACAATAGTACATTAATACACTGTGATGTTTGGTTGGAAATGAACATGAGCTTTGCAAACTAAGTTTCTAAACACGATATACCCTACTTTAAGTTCACACCATATGGTTAACATTTGAAATTAACTTTCTAGACTTAATGAAGTGGTTAAAGATATAGGCAAACGCGAAATGCGAAAATGTTTTTTATTTGCATTTTTACCCATTTTATTTTTTTTCGGCCGCTGAAATAAAACATTCCTTCCTCCTTTTTGGAGTGTTGTTTTTTTTTAAAAGATTTTCCAATGAGTAAAAATCTAAAATAATTAAATATATAATATATCGCAAAAAACCATTTGAGGAGGCATGCCGCGGTCTTCTGAGAGAATTTTTTTTTGTTTTTTCTGGCCTATAATGCCCACAGTCTGTTATGCATGAAACTAATTACACACTGAATATTTAGGGGCCGAACGAGATGTACTACGGATTCTCCGTAAAAAGGGATGTTTTTTCAGAGATTCGACGCACCCAAACGAAATTTTTCAGGCAAGGATCAAACCGAAGGACCATCTTTCTGATCCAGCTAGGCCAGCTATGCTGGCTGAAGCTGAAGTTAAAGGAAATATGTCATATTCTGAATATTCTGGAAAATTTGGTATGATGGAACGCTTAAGTAACGTAGATTACATATAACTCAAAATAATTTAAAATTGTCCACATTTGTTGAGTTTTTGCCCTTTTAATTGTCCGCCCAATAGCTTACTCAAACCATTCCGACAAATCCACATCGCCAGCAAATGGTGACGTCAATGTGATGACCATCCATAATTAACGTCGTTGTGACCATCATCATATCGCAATGTTTCCACTTAATAATACTGAAAACACAACGAAATGAAACACAATATGTCATTCTGTCACTTATTTTTCTAATTTTATTATTACTTTCATTAATCCCATCAATATTATAGTGTCCAGCAAATAACAATTCGAGTCAACACTATGTTTTTGTCAATCACTTTGACGTCACGAGGAGAGCAAAATTGGGCGCTTTGATCAATTAAGCCGACGACAAATCCGGCCCGTTGTTTTTTTTCTTCGTAAATGTCAAAAAGCAAACATTAAAAGCCCTCTATTTTGTTTTAATTTTACATCAAATTTTTAATTATTTTTTTTCGGGATTCGTGAGTATTACTATATTTTATGCTGTAAGTCAACTGAGCTTGACAAAAATCTTGCATATTTCCTTTAACCCCCATGCACCGACATAGGTACTAGATCATTTTTGGCATCTGTATGTGCATTTGGGTGTTTTCACATCTGTGTTGTTTTGTTCGTCCTCCTGCTGCTGGCTTCCCTCGTTTTTTTTTTTTTTTGGTTTTTTTTTTTGTTTTTTGCACTAAGACCCCCCAATGGAATTAATGAAGCCTTTTCAAGGCTTTTGGGGCTATCCTTGGTACCCTGGTGTGTCTTATTCATATCCCAAGCTGCAATCATTAATTTGTCACAAAAAAATTAAAAATATTATATTTGTAATTTAATTTTAATGTGCAACTTATGAGAATTTCACTCTATTTTAACCATTTCTATGTCTATCTGTGTGCAATTTGTTGATGTTTTTGAGTACTTGAACATAGGGGGTTAGGGAGGGCAAGGCTGGGAAAAAGCCATGATTTGAAAAAAAGGGAATACATAGCTAGGGGAGTTGGCAGAGGACGCAGAGGAAGGATGGCTAATATAGCGGATACATAGGAAAATGAATACCCCCTGCCCTGCCGCACTGGCTCCGCTTCAGATGCCTATTTTGTAAAAGGTGGTAGTTCGTTTTATCATTTTAGCATAGAAAAAGCTGTTTTCAAGCAAAAGTCTTAATATGACTATATAGTTCTAACCCTTTTGGCCCCACCCCTGCCAGTCAAGATCTCGAATGCGGTGTGTATATAGCAGTGATGTAGATAATAAATCAACGGAACCGGAAAAGGAAGGCCAGCACACACCAAAAGACATGGGCAACATGACAACATGGCAACAATGTCGGTGTGAACAACCAACCGGGGGACAACTAAAATTATGAAAGGTGAACTTTAGTTCAACTACACAATGATGTTGAAAGGGTGAATGGCAATGTGGTAAAAAAAGCGAGGTTAACAAAAAGTCTGAAATTCGGAAAGAATATTTGAAACATGGCCAGGGGCGGGGGTGTGGTTTGTAGATTGTAAATATGGGGCCCCTTTTTTATACACGCAATTAGACAAAATGAGAGTAGAAACGAAATGGGCATTAGACGAACTGGCATTAGTCCGAAATGGTTTTAGACATCTGGGTTTGATTAACCAAGTGGTCATAGACGAAGGACATTAGACAAAGGGTTGTAGACAATCTGGTATTAGACCAAATTGGCATAGACGAAATGGCATTAGACGAAATGGTAGTAGACAACGTAGTGATTAGACCACTGGGCAGTAACGAACTGCATTAGACGAAAGGTTTTAGACCATCTGGTGATTAGACCAAATGGTCATAGACGAAATGGCATTAGACAAATGGTTTGAGACAATGTAGTGATTATACCAACTGGACATTATACGAAATGGTAAGCCGATGTGGTGATTAGACGAAATGGTATTATCTAAATGGTTATGAGACAAAGTGAAATTAGCGTAGTGGGTATTATACTATGTGATTTTAGACACAATGGAATTAGACTATCTGTATATTAGACGAAAAATGATTTTAGACGAAGTGGCAATTCCCCCAAGCAGTCATGTTGAAATCCCCGACGTTCCCTTTAAACAACTCTCTCAATGGCTGACCGAACACTTTAATCATGACACAAATGAAGCATGAAGCAATGGAGACCGCAAAAAGCTTTTGTGGTACGCAGTGAGAATTTCCCTGAACTTATAGTTGACCTCAAATGCCAACACTTTCGAGTGTGATACGGTACCCTCTGCTCTAAAGTTCTCGGGAACCTGCAAAAGGGCGTTGTCTTTTTTATTAACTTGACACCTGACTGCTGGACAATTTCAAACCAAAACCTCACCATCCTAGCTGTCTTGAGGAGTTATCTTACAGAAAACACCCATCCATCAAAAGCCCAGTGGTAAGTTGAAACATGGTTTTCTTCAGAGATGGGTCCACAATGTATGTCGTTTTTCTTGTTGTGTGCTCTATTAGTACACATATTTTTCATGACTTCGCTACTAATCTGTATAATTTCATCCTGGGGAAGGCATCACCTTTTAAGTTTTGGGTAGGGGTGTGCGGTGCAAAGCGCCAACTTGGGGGCTTGAGAACTTTTTTTTAGTAAAAATAGGCTTTCGGAATCTATTTTTTTATCAATACTGTGAGAGATTGTAAAGCTGAGCCGAGCCCGTCTGGTTCTAAGGGATCAATGAAAGGTCTGATCCTGGTTTAACATCATCTGTATGTTATAGTAGCATCCTTATTTTATTATTAAGAATAATTATTTTATTTCTCTATTTTATCGTGATAAAAGATTCTTTCCCCGAGTATAAAGATAGTACTTCTTTCAATCATGCAAGAGAAAATGGAAATCCCTGATGAATTGTTTTTAGCTTAAATATCATGCAGATGAGCTTACTATACTATAAATAGCTTTGGTATTTTCCAAGTTATTGTTCAAGTTGGCAAGATTGTGGCATAGCGGTTTTCCATGATTCCATAATGACATCATAGGATGATATCATCACTGTGGGATCCATCATTGCTTATTTTAAGATGCTTAATAGCTTTTTTAGTGATTTGGTGAAACCTGCTGGGAAACATAAATAAGTAGATACTAGAGAAGCTTTGCCAGTGTTAAATTATTTTGATCTGCAGAAATTATAGATCTGTGCAGTACAGTATGCCAATATCAACTGATATTCGATACAGATACCACATGGCTGCCGGTGCAAGTTATTTCTCTTCACTGTATCTTTTCAAGCCAAGAGAAGCTTCCGTTTTAGGAATCAAAAAGGATTTCAGTTGAAGGTCCGATAAAATTTTCAGACTTTTTCGTCATTTTAAAATCTGTCCTGGTTTGTGATTCTATACATAACTAACCATTGCTTCTTTCCTTGGACAACTTAATAAGATAATGTCTCTCAAGGTTATGCATTAAAAATCAGATTTGACTAAATGTGGTCAAAGTTTACATAGGCCTATTGAGGGTCAACCTGTGTACAATCCATATGATCGTGGTTACTGGTTCTTTTTTATGCACGATTGGTAGTTGTAGCATAGCACCTTCATTTGGCATAAGGAATGTCGTTTATTAATCGATTTGATCATCCGGCCAAAGGTCAAGGTCAATGAGATCATTAGAGGTCAACGTGCCACTCCATATGAGTTTTGGCTAGTGATTCTTCTAATCAAGTAAAATGTTTCATTCGACCAATGCTTATGGAAAATGTATTGTTTACGGGATTAACGCCACAGTTCACTGCCACAATTGAAAAGTCCACCTTTGTTGGTCTTTCTTCTCTAGGCGGAGACAACGGCAACACTGCATTGTCTATAACACTGTGGGTTTCACACACTGTCATTTGAAAATATAATCTGTTATTGAATGGATTAATCGGCCAAAATGTGATAAACCTCGTCAAACCTGATAAGTGGCTAAAAAAATTCGTGGCAAGCTACCACACCACATAAAGGCCCCAACTTTTATCACTTTTTAGAAATCCTTTTCATGCATAGAAGAACAGCAACTCGCTCAGCCTCCTGCAATTGTGTATGCATCCATACTCACAACGTGCTTTTTTCAAAAAAAAAAAAAAAAAAAAAAGCCATTTTATTAAGAGGTGCAACGGGAGAGATTCACATATCAGTGTCCCGAAAATATTGAAAATTCTATTTTTTGCATTAATGTAAAACTTCCATCAGAAATAACCCCACCTGAAAGGATTAAGCTGAGTAACATTTTCTTCAGATTCAAAATGTGAAATTTCTAATTTCGTATTAGGAGCACTACTGATTCGCCCAGTTTTTACATTGAATAATAGCAAATAAAAAGCACCTCTTGTTTATTCACTTTCAAGGCATTTCCTGCAGCAGACACACAACAAGGGTAAGAACTAATATTGCTGGGTCTAATCTATATGAAATAACACAAATGACAACAATATAAGGACGACCCAAAATATCTCGTTGCAACCTTAAAAGGGTGTTGGCAGACTACTTTTTTACCACTGTTGTCCCTGAAGTTCATTGTTTCACATGTTCAACCACAGCAGCCAAGCCAAGTCCCGTCTGGGCATTGATTACACCAACATCAGGTCCGCACTGCTGCCATTTCACAACAGGACATTTAATTTCGCATTTCCCAAGAAAAATCGATGACCGTGTCGAAATTATTTTTGTCTAAACTGGTTCCTTTTATACCACCCGAACCCTCTAAACGGCAACAGATGTTGTTGTAAAACCTAGAATGAAACCCAATAAATCAAAGCCCACAGACGCCTACTAAAGTCTTTTGAAGAGACTCTTATTTGAACAATGACACTCATAACAATTAGCCCAGTATCCCGTCCCTAAGCACAATTAGTGTGCACTTTTTCCCTAAAAGCGTCAAACTTGGCATGCCTATACATATTGCCCCTGAACCATTTCTGATCGAGTGCCAAAATGTAGCGGCCCGACCATTGGCCTACAGCGCCCTCTATAGTTTACCCACTTATTAAATAGTCCTTCAGAAGCTATATGCCATAAACTCCAAAAAACATTTTTTTGACCACATAAGGTCTCACTAAGGTTTTAAAAGATGCACCTATATATAACTATTCATTACTTCAATATCAATATGGCTGCCATCTTAGATTTTCAAAATGGCCCCAATGAAAGCCACATTTAAGCCTTACTTGAGTTAAGAATGATAAAAATGCTAATTTGAGGGACAACCCCACATTAGTAATACGGGAGTTCAGAAAGCACACTGATGATTTTGCAGCAGTAAGCAGATTAGCAGTAATCATGAATTTCAAGATGGCGGTTGAATTCAAAAATGGCCGCCATGAGCCAAATAAGCATGGCATACCTTTTGAAGGGTTAAATGATCATTTGTTAGCTATTGTTTGACTGAATAATGTCCAGTAAGTGCTGCAATATATCTGCCCATTGATTAGTCAATTTGATATCAATATACCTACCACCCTAGATTGTCAAATGCTGCCACAAAATATCCACTAATTATCCACATAAGCATTTACTGCCGCTTATGAATGATGAAAACACTACTAGGAACGGTCCGCACATTGACAATGCAAAGATTTTAGAAAGAACACTGCTGACATATTGTAGTAGCCACAATTAGCAGCAATCTTGAATATCAAGATGGGGACTGAAAAGGGCTGGCCAT
>JAMKCH010028871.1:0-26597 GCA_023653785.1 Ophioderma brevispina | reverse complement strand
ATAAGAAGACAAGTATGAAGTTAAAGGAAAGGTTGTTCAATGAAATACATTTTTCTTCTGTTTATGACTACAGCAGTGAAAACGTGGACTCTGAATAAACCACGATGGAGATGCTTGCAGTGGCACAGAGGAAGATGGATGCGAATCACTTGCTTGGCATCAGATTTCTCAAGATAAAAAGCGAATTGGTGGATCCGATCACAGACAGGAGGTACTGATATTATCGACTGTATTAAGAGTGCCAAACATAGATGGGCCACAGGCAACGTGCCTAGCAATTGCAGGATAACATGTGGACCATCAGAGTGACAGAGTGGACCCACAGAGAATGGACCAGAAGCCAGGATGTCCAAAAACCGGATGGAGAGACGAAATGACAAAACAAATTGGTCAATTTGGACAAGGAAGGGCTAAAGATAGCGATTTGTGGAAAACTTTAGGGAGGGTTCCTCCTTTGTGAGTGATCTAAGCTCTGGATATGGATATGGAATGGCCATCGGTACTCTAGCCTTTATTGATCTATCTCTATGGGTGATGTGAGGCAATCAAGCTCCTGTACAATGCATTCTGGAATTTATGATAAGTGAACTTAATCTGACAAAGCATTGTGGGAAGCCAATAATTTATGTTCTGACCTCTACCATTGGAATAGTTAGATAAATTGAGTAACACTAGTTGAGTGATTGCTGAAGACTGGGGGTATAGTCCAACTGAAGGTACATGCATTGTCGTGTGCCAGAGAATTATGAGCCGAAGTGTAGACACGGAGTAATCTGCAGTCACATGAAGTACACATGAGTACCTAGGGACATAGGATACATCAGGAGTGGGGGGGAATCTGCCTGTGTAAACATTTAGGATGGTATTCTCAAAAGGAGTCTAACTTTAGAAAACAGGTTTAGACCAGGGTTAGTCCTCATGAGTGGATCTTTTTTCCTTTCCAAAATACTCTAAAAGTGTGCTGTAATGGGGGAGGAAATTCCTCATGGATGGGCCACATAGCCCACCATGAGGAATTTTCCCACCCATTACATTTAACTATCCAGTATGTTTGGACAGGAAAAAAGTTCCATTCATGTAGAATCTAACCCTGGTTTAAACCCAGCAGGTTCTAAAGTGAGACTCCCTTTCAGTAATACAGCCTTAGTGATTTCTACTTACGGATGGGTTGGCTGAGGGTCCTAAGTTTGATTTGTTGTTGGGATCTTTGGGGTCACTGAAACACTCTCTGTGTTGTTCTCATCGATGACGTTTTCATCGGAGTTGTTGCGTGGGTCATTAGATATGAGGAATGTTTGTACTTCAGGGGCTGTGTTGAAGAGAAAAAAATTTAAATAAAAACATGGTTATTTACTCTAGAAAGGTTCTCTACAAGATTCACAATAAACAAAATGGTGTCACCATTCTATTTTATAAATTTCAAAAGAGACATACTTTCAAAAGAAAAGAGGGGTCAAGCTACATGACATGCCTGAAAAAAATTTGGTAAGTGTACATGGGTCTGTCATTACTCATGACAAAACAGTTTTAAACAAAATGTTTTGCCCCTCATTGCGATAAGGAAAATGATTAACATTTGCACATTTACCACTTCAGAAGTAAGACAGAGTGGGCCCACACATTTATTCTACCAAATAACCTTTGACCCCAATCGTGTACACCTCACAATGAGAGGTGGGTCTTATTGGGTCAGTGTTTCTGTTTATAATGACCCAATTTGGTGATAGTGTAGAAGCCATTTATTTGTGGCAGAAAAAACAAAATTGATAGATTTTCAAAGAATGCCCCTTCAATGGTCCACATAGCCTCCACCCCAATTCGAGTACACCACATCTAAACCTCAGGTCAGTGGTTTTTCTGATCAAGTTTAGCTGCAATTGGCCCAAGTGCTTGGGCAGGAGATAACAAGTCACAGAATTTTAACCAAACTGACTGACATACATAAACATACAGATATATTGATTTCTTAGTCTTGCTCTGAATTAGCTCAACCTAGAAAAACCTTGGTTGCAAGATTGTATATGAAATTTCACAAAAATACTTTTCCACGTGTACTATCATGTGTACATTTATTAATACTAATGTTTCTTTTCCCATGGGAATTCCTTCAGTATCATCTTGTTAGACTCTAAGGCTGGTATTCTGAAATGGGGTCTAGCTTTAGACTCAGGTTTAAACCAGGGTTAGTCCTACATGAGTGGACCAATTTTCCTTTTAAAATACTGTGAAAGTTAAATGTAACGGGTGAGAAATTTACTCATGGATGGGCCAGTCTCACCTGTTACAGCACATTTTTAGAGTATGTTGGAAGGAAAAAAGGTCCAATCATGCAGGACTAACCCTTGTTTAGACCCAGGTCTAAAGTTAGACTCCCTTTCAGAATACCAGCCCTAGAGCATTTGTTTTAGTTTACTGTAAATAATGAAGCCAACCTGTTGCATTATGTAACAGGTCTTTTTCAACCCCCAGGGGTCCGTTCCCGAAACTCAGTCGTAAATCTATGTGCATACTATGTCATGCCTGAGTGGACCAATTTGTCCAAAGCACTGTAACCGGTATGAAAAGGTCTGTTATGTAGGACATACGCATTAGTTAGTATACACGTAGGGTTACGCACAAGTTTGGGGAACGGGGCCCTGGCCACTAACACCTATGAGTATGATAAAATCTGTCTGATTGGGTCATTAAGGCACTATCAGTGATTTGAAAAATATTTAAATTTGCAGGAATAACGTCAAAGTGAAGGATAAGTCTGTAGAATTCTCATAGTTACCTTTCCAGCAAACGTAGAATTGAAAGAAAAGGACAAAAAACGGCAAGTTTACAAGATACGGATTCTCCTTTCAATTATCGTGTTTGTAGTTAGTGTCCGTTCGGACAGTTAATGACTAAAATCTCCGATTTCTTTCCTTATTAGGTGCTTCTGGTCTTATCATTTGCCAGGGTAGGTTAGGATTCCTGTTACTTGTAGTAATGTAAAATCTGGATTTTTGATGATTTTTTATCGATTTGCTGATTTAGCCAAATCACTGATAGGTCTTTAAAGGCCACCACATGAGAAGACCCTCTGAGTAACCATCAAAATGCACTTCATATCTGTGTAAACCCTGCCACATTCTTACAGTATCTCCCATTTGCTCAAAAATGATAATACCTTACAAGTGACCAATTAAAATTGTGGTTAGATGCTGACTGCTAGATATGTAGGGTAGTGCCAAGGGGGGTAAGTTTTTAAATGATGAAATCATTTGGTATATTCGGACTCTGCATCATAAAAGGAGGTAAATTGATACGATTATCGATCACGAACATCTGGCCCCGTAACACCAAATTCTCCATGTTTAATTCATGCTGCTATTTCGAGGCCGGATATACTAGGTGAACATATCCACAAGTTGGCGTGATCGGAATTTGGATTATTATGATACACATGTAATCTTTGATTCACAGCGAGGATGTTTCAAGAAGTAAACCATAAAAGTAGGTAAACAAGGGTCATGCATCATGCAGTAGAGTGAGTCAACATGGCAGGTAGAAACATAATAAAAGGAAACTAAATAAATTGTGTAGTAAACGAAGAACAGTGAAAGTGACCGAATTATTTGTAGCATAGAGAACAGATGAGACAGGCCTCCAAAATGTGAGTTTAGAAAAAATGTTGCAGTTTTGAGTTTTTGTAATATTAAATGGGTATTTGTGATTCCAGCACCTCAGTTTTCTTTATGGTTCACAGGATATCACCGAGAAAAGGTTACTTTTCAACAAAATTTCAAGTGATTCTGACAGTGAATTTGGTTGTTATGAGCAAGTTTTGTATCAAGTGCCCATAGGTTACTAAGTTGTTATTTCCGGCTACGGACAGGAAAACACAAAATTATGAATTTCTTCCCCAGATCGATCAAAACTGCAATGAGATAAGCACACAAAAATAGTATTAGGCAATGGTTCAGATGATATGGAAAAACTTTATAGGTAATTTTTAGGTAAGTAGGGGAGGACGAGGCTGTGAATCACAAAATGACCATTCCATAAATTTTACAATTTCTTCAGCTTTAATACATCGTGGTGCAAAAAACTTTCATACAGCCTTAACCAATAGTTTGGATAACCCCCAGGAAAAAAATGCCGGAGCAACTTTTTCCTCAATTAAACAAACATTCATATATTTTTTTCAGTCTAATACATTTTACCATGAAATCTATTTCCATTGCATAACATTTCACAATATAAGTGTTATGTTGAAAGGTAAGTAAATCAATCATGATCCAATTTTTCATGTTTTCTTCACAAGCAAGTACATCACTAAAAACATCTGATCACAAATTTTGAGTTAAATTGGTGCAGCCGTTAGGATAGTAGAAGCACTAATGTGTACCAAATTGTCCCATAGGACAATGTGTGTGTGAGGTTTTTGTTCATAGCATCAATAGGAAAGTACATTTCCCAGACCTTAACTTTTACATGAACTTTCTTCCAATACCAAAATCTCAATTTTGACAGGATAAAGTAGGGGGATGATGTTGTCAAACTGGCCACCCACTGTTTAAATGATTCAAACTTTTCAACATTGTATTCAGATCTACTCACTTTTGTAATATGTTGGGGTTGTTTATAATCTTTTGTATAAAGTCGTGTAACCCTTCCCGTCGTTGCCTGATGAATTCAGGGTCAAAATTGTTGCCGAATAACTTCTTGGCTGGTAGTTTTAGGCCTGCTTCTGGATATTTCTTTTTAATCTGCAAATTAAGAGAAAAGAATTTATTGTTAAAAAAATGGGTTATTTGAATATACAGAGAATGATTGTGACCTCAAAATGACCTTTGCCCTTAAAGACACTATCAGTGATTTGCTAAATCGGCAAATCGAAAAAATCATCAAAAATCAGATTTTTACATGTATGTAACAAGTACAGGTATCCTAACATACCCTGCAAATGATAAGACCAGAAGCTACCTAATAAGGACAGAATCGGAGATTTTAGTCATTACTGTCCGTTCGGACACTTACTACAACACGTAATTGAATGGAGAATCGTATCTTGGAACACTGCCGTTTTCTTCCTTTTCTGTCAATTCTACAGCTGGAAAAGGTAACTTATGAGAATTCTACACACTTATCCTTCACTTTGAAGCTATTCCTGCACATTTCAAATATTTTTCAAATCACTGATAGTGTCTTTAACATCTGTACCCCAATACAGGCTCTTGTTTCATACCAAATCTGAACCTGACCAATCACTGCACTAAAACATTACAGCATGCAACTTCACAATAAAAGAAAGTTGTATATGCACAATAAACAGGTTCAGGTAACCTCTAAATGACCTTTGACCTCCACATCCATACCCCACATAAGCCCATTGTTTCATTACATAAGCATACCAAGTATAAACCTGATCTGTCACTGCACTTAAAAGTAAAACAAAAATTGAACTAAAAGTAAATACCAACCAATGTTTGACACATGCACACGCACATATGTGAATCATATTAGGTCTCTCCAATTAAAATCATATGACCTAAAAATGACCAATCATGTAGAGGGTCATTGGTTCTTTGGAAATTAGAAAATATAGTTTGTTTTTAAGCTGAAATACTTTTTTCAAGGCACACTGCGTAAAAAACATAATGTAAAGATTGAGCCAGAGCTAAGCCACCTGGATGAAGTGGCTATAGGGCCTACCTCTCTCTCTTTTGAATAATCCCTTTAGTAGAGTGTGCTGTGGGGAGGTTGCCACTCCTCCCACACCACAAGTCTGTTACCCTCAATGTCAACACCCGCTTCATACTCCGTTGGTGGTGACGAAGTGAAGCAAAGTGCTTGCCTAAGACACAGACGTTTATCTCCAGTGTCCGGCACTATACCCACTTTGTCTGGGGGGAAAGTGTAAATTTTTTTTGGGGGGGCCAAAAGTGATTTTTTTGGGGGGGCCCAAAGTATCAATAATTTGTGAGTTTTAAAATAACTCATAATTATTTTAAAAAAAAAAAATCATTGGGGGGGGGGAGTTTTTTTGTGTGTGTGTTTTGGTGATTTTTGGCCCAAATTGTAGCTGAATTTTGCCAAAATTCCCTCATTTGTTCTTTCAGCCGGGGAGGGGGGGGGGCACACTAGGGTGGCAACGAAAGCCCCCAGGCCTCCCATGACATTCAATCTAGTGCTGTAGTTCCTTTACCACCCATGTCACTGAACGCAGTAAAAAGGGGCAATCTGACGTAAGTAACAGTGGATGTCACTTAACATTTTTATAAAAGCCAAGGACCTAGGGGAATCCTTTTTCTTCTTTCTGCAATCGGCCAATAAAATGCTACGGAGTTGTTATTATAAGTGTGGTACTTCTGATTTTGTTTTGTTTTATTAAAACAACTATTAAAGGCCGACTAGGAGATTTCCTGAATATATATTTTTTTCAACATATTAATTTAAACTCTCAACTAGAACTAAAGAACAGTCACTACTTACAATGCTCAATTGCAAAATTTGAGTGAATCGGATTTTACGTTTTTTATGCAGTAACATTTACGTGTACTTTATAACTTTATAGACAAAACTTAAACTTCAGGCTCCGGAATTTTATACAAACGATGGTGATTTTCTATATGAAGGATTCCGATTTGAGCTTAGCTACATTGTAGTTCACACAGTGATTAGTATCGGACAAGTCATTATTGTACATGCAAAAACATGATTTTTTAATTGAGGGCGCCCTCATCCGGAAATCTCTCAGTCAGCCCTTAAAGGCACTATCAGTGTTTGTAAAAATCAAGATAAACAAAAAAAATCAATCAAAATCCGATTTTTTGGCATTTTTGGAACATGGAGGCTAACCTACCCTGCAAGCGATACGACCACACGCAGCCTAATAACGACAAATCAGATATTTTCGTCACAGACACTTCAACAACTCGTAATTGCATGGAGATTCGTATCGTTGAACACTGCACGTTTTTCTTTCCTTTGCTGTTTCATTCTTCAGTTGGAAAAAATATCACTTATGAGAATTAACAGAGTTATCCTTCACTTTTAAACTATCCCTGCAATTTCAAATATTTATTGTCACTCTGTCGGATAATCACTGATAGTGTCCTTTTTTAGTAGCCTTAATTACTGTGTAGCAGACGGCGGCTAAGTCCGCACATGCTCTTAACAATGAAAACTGCAACTATTGGTCGGCAAGATTGGTACCGATGAAAAATTGGTATTATACAAGATGGACCAACAATCACCACATGCTAAAGTCATGTCCCTACACTGATCAAACTTGAGCCCCACGGGGAGTTAGTGGAATAATCAATCTAATAATACTATCGACGACGGACCACGGCTGCCGCTAAAAACTGCGAAGCCCGTTCTCCATGCGAACTCCCTGATTTTGGTGATTTTACCCACCGTTTCCCAAAAGGCTACCCCTTCCCGAGTGCTTGTCTGCGATGAAGTTATCAATCGCTGCAAATGTGATTGGGATTGTCGAGAGATTGCGTGTAAATAAGACCAACGTTAATTGATGTGTATTTTGCGTTTTGGGGACCGCGGTGTTGGGGTTTTGGGACCGAGGTTTGGGGTTATTTGTGTGGGGTTTGGTGGGTATCGCTCATTAGGGTAATGAGACAGACGCATGTTTTGTGCTACCAAGGGGGGGGGGGACGTTCCCAGGCCTCCCCTTCGTGAGTGCTTGTCGGTGATGTAGTGGATTTGTTGCCGTAATGTGATTACGATTTGGAACATTTTAGCGTTAAATACGACAAAATCCTTTAATTGATGTTTATATCGCGTTTTGGAGACCCGCCGGTATGGGTTTTTGGACACACGATCTTGGGTTATTTGTGCGTGGTTTGTGGGGGGTTTGTGGTAATCGTCCATGAGGCTATCGACGTGGCTTGGAGACTTGGAGATGACGTAATTGTTAGAGATCGCCCTTGCCGCAGCCTTGCGAGTGCCAGAGATGTTTTTTCCTTGGTTGGTGTCAAAGTTCGTGATGTCACCTATAAACAGAAGCTGTAGATGAACAAGTAGGCTGATCTTAATTATAATAATACCTCGATATAGTACAATCTTTAACTATGATATGATTGAAAACAATGTTAACATTACTTTCATTCATCAACTCACCGTGGTTAAGCATTTAATGCCAGAACTCATGTAGTCCTTGACAACCATTTCACTTGCGTAAACATTGGCGCTAACGCCACGTTCGCTGGCCAACTTTTTTGTATCATTAACCGTCGGGTCTACATATCTGGCAAAGCGCTATGGCGAGAGTACCAGTTTATTCATTACATGGTGACATAATTACACTAATAACTACAGCCAACACTGTCGCCGTTTGTGTTATGCAAATTCAAATTCTTTGTGTCCATATGTGACATTTAAAGTTCCTTGAGAAATAAAACACAATGGGCGGGGGTGGTCCAGTGTCGCCAAAAGGACTGACATGACGTTTTAAAAATCGGTGAGGGGATGGGGACTTTAACATGAATGTAAATAGCGTAACATTAAATACAATAGGCCTGTTTAACCAGGGTTCAATGTATCGTGTCACAGGGGACCGAGCTTTCAATTGGTCATATTTAAACTCAAAAAGATCGATCCCAAAATAAAGACACCAACAGAAAACACCAGCGCCCAGCGGAAAAAATATCGTCGGCAGAGAGTTCCATCTGTACCCCTCCCTTCGAATTCCTACAATACACAAATCTTTTTTTTAAAATTATTTTTGGCCTAGTGTTAAGGGATTGTTGAGGTTAGGCCATAATTTAAAAATAATTTGTGTTCCTGTCAAAAATCAAAGAGGTGGTAACATATGGAACTCTTCCAAATGATCTTATGTTTTAAACTGCAATATAACAGTTGTAATTTTAAACATTTTAAAGTTCTGAGTCTTGCAACATGGACTGCAAAATTTTAGTTTATTGTGTTTTTGCAATGGAAAACCGGCGGTGTAGTGTATCGACTAATCGTGCAATTCATAATGTGGTAATTTTTACGTAATATCTGCCAGTAAAATACTTTAAACATGACGTATCGGTAAAGCCTACCAATCTGCCAATATTGGTTTATGTATTTTGTAAATGGTGAGTTTCATTTGGCTCATTTTACTGAAAAATAATCGTAGAATGATGGCCAAATAAAATACGATATATAAAACAATAGTGGCAACAACAAAATCCCTCATGTTTTAAGTCCCGGGTTGTAAGGTTATTTATTTTATTTTTAGCAATATTTGTTGATTTTTTTAAGCGAGTAGGCCTATAATGCAAAATATTTATATTCCCGTGGTCTTCAGTTGGTTGGGTAGGGACGGAACGCGTACGTGCCGCCAAGAGTCTTGAAGTAAGGAACCCGTATCAATAGTGGAGTGCCCGAAAAGTTGACCCAGCTATATACCGTGTGCAGAGATGCAGATTTTTGGTCCAAATTTCACGTATGATCCTTTGCCACTTTGTTTCCTCAAATTTTTTACCTTTGAGGCAAATTTGGAAAATTTTGGCTTCCAGATGAAGGAATCTGATTTTACTTTTTTAACAAGTTGAAAAAATTTGGAAAAATGATTTTAAAAACTAATACACCAAATTGTCTTAAATGAAAAAAAAAATGGGTCATACTATACCAGAAGACTCACAATGAGGACCCATTTTGTCGCCACGTTGTATCCTTTTTTAACGAGGGGGGGGGGGCACTCCATCTCTCTAGCTCTGTGCCCAGGAAGGAGCAAGAATTTGCACAGATACTGTAACCAGTGCACTAATAGCTTCTAATCACGTGATTCAGATCCTGGAAATAGTCCTTCAATGACTATTTTGTTTGATTTTGCCGCGAGGCCCGCGGCACTAAAAAGTAATTTCACCCACCCTCCTGATCAGGCAACACTGTGGTTCGGCTGATGCTTTAAGCTGGGGGCATTCGGTGATAGCGAACGGGCCAAAACTGGTTCTTCTTTGTGAACAACAAGCCAAATGCCCATAAATAAGGGGGAGTTTTTTTTGTGGCAATTTTGTTATTATTTTTTATTTTTTTATGATTATTTTTCAATCTTGGTTTCAGAGAGTATATGACAAAATATTGATATTGCCGTGGGTTAAGTTTTGGTTTTGGTAGGGACGGACGCGTACGTGCCTGCCGAAACTGGAGCAGGGCCCATATCTATAGTGATTTTGGCCGAAAAAAAGGACCCATATGATCTATAACCATTCAGAAATATCAAAAGAACGTATACCAAATTTGCCATGTTTTTTCCTCAATTTTGGACCTTTTTTTTTTTTCGCAAATTTGGAAAATGTTGGCTTCAGATTGAGGAGATTTACTATTTTTCAACATATTGTATAAGATTTTGAAAAAGATTTCACCATATACAATACCAAAATGCATAAAAAAGGTCATACCAGAAGACTAAATAAGTGAGACCCATATTTGCGACGTAAGAAAGAGTTAACTTCCTAATAAGATAATGAGATTAGGTCCTAATGTAAATATATTTCTTGCTCAGGAACGCATGTCCCATTTCTCATTCTACTCCCATATACTGATACGCACTAGAGCAATAAACTGATTTTTTTATTTCCATTAAATCTAAAAAATTGGCTCAAAAGTTTTGACTTGTTTGGATCTCCAAGCTACTTATATACTCCTAGCACATATATTATTGGCAGCACCCATCTTGAGAGAGAGAAATTAAAGTGGACATCTTTCCCCTTATTAATTTGTGGATGAAGATGGTCCAAATTAGAGAAATGTTGATAATAAAAGCCATTGTTAGGGATGGATGAAATGTTCACAAAGTCCAAAAGACCAGGGGTGATCACTTATACAAACAAGGCCCAATAATTTCCTACAACGGCCCTGCCTCGAGCAAACAGTAGGCCTATGTTACATTAGACCTATACTTATTATCTCATTACAGTTTATTGTTTTGAATCATTGCAGCCTATTTTCCCATAAATAGTGGCCGCCTTCACCCCCTTAAAGTACGGCGCCCGCACGTAGCCAGTTACATCTGTAGGAAGCATTGTTTTTCGGAGGGGGCACAAAGCGCGGTCAGGGAAAAAGTCACAGCCCGATCAATGAAACATTATTCCAGATTGGAGGGGTTGTAAGCGTTCCAAAACGGCCTGATTGACTCAAAATTCCCAATTTGCTGCATTTAGGGGCCACTTTTCCTCCGACCCCAACTACGCAACTGGGGGGTCTTTGGAGTGGGAGTTTCTTTGGCTTGGCCCATAGGTTTGGCAGTAAGTAAAATTTCCTCTGGCTCATTATAATGTTGGAGGGAAATCTTGATAGCTCCTGACTTAACACGTTTAAGGCAGTTGAATGTAAGTGTGAATTTGTGACAGCGGAAAAGCAAATAGGGGCCTAGTGATGGCTTGGAGAAAATATTGATGTCGCTGAAGTTCGGCCATCACGTGAATAGTGGCCTATTGACCGCTCCCCATCACATAAGTTTGCCGATTGCCCGCGCTTCCACTTGCAGGTAATGTTCACCTGGCTTCATAGCTCATGTTGAGATGGGGCCTAAATCTTGACAGCTCCTGATTTAAACACATTGAGGCATATAAAGCAAATAAACGAGGTCTGGAGCAAAAATATTTAATGTCTCTGAAATTTTTTTTAAAATTTTTGCCCGGTTAATGGAAAGGTGATCAACCGTTTAGTGACCGCTCCCAGTCAAATCAGCTACGGTTGGCCCGCGTAGAAGCCGGCAACCGACTAGTATTTACAAAGTGTCTGACAAAACATCAATGGGGCCATAAATCAACCAATAAGAGGGCTCAATCTGTTATACACAAGCTAAAAACCTTTCAAGTTTCGAAAGCCGTTTAGAATCACTGTTTTTGCTAGGCTTAATTGGTCGTAATTCAAAGCTACTGTTTCACCTTTAGTCAATAATGAAGAGAGGAAATTAATAACTTATAATGTCCTTAAAAAAAGTGTCAATTGCAAAACATTTGCATGGCTCAGAATGCTCAATAACCCGTAGCGTACATGGTGTTAATCATTTCAACCCCTGTAGATTCTGCTTATAACAACATCGGCCAGTAGTTTTGAGATGGCTTCCCAAATGAGCGCAAGGGCATATCAAAACCAGGAACCTAAGACTAGGTGTGTTTGTACTTATTTTAATGCAACTGTACGCTGTGATTCTGCATCCTATGGTCATGAAAAACACTATGCTAAATTGAACAATTTTGACTCCAAGTGTGATGATACAGCACTCAGAGGGTTAATAAGGTTAGGGGAACCCACACTGACATAAAGTTGAATGTTGTCCATTCCCAATGACGTAAATAAGTATTGCTCATCCCTAAGCATGTCATTACAAAGAGCATACAATAATGAAGTTCCTCTGATATACAGTGATTTTTAACCCCTGGAATTCTACCACTTTTCTTACAGTATCTCTGATTGGATCATTACATGATTATAACATGTATGACCTCTCCGTAACCAATCAAAATGGACTTTCTATACATTCTGTACAATTTAAAAGCGTCCATTTCGTGATTCCAGCACCTTCTGTTTTATTCATTGTTCACTAGATATCCCTGAGAAAAGCTTATTCACAACTTTTTAGTTGATCCCGACCTTGAGGTTTTGTGGTATGACGAATGTTATTCCCATTGGTCCCATAGAACACTGTGCTATTTAATTCTGTCCGTTAAGGACAGAAAATACAAAATTGCAAAGTGCGTACAGATACGGCCGAATGTGCACGTAAGAGTAGGACCATGGATACTAAAGCTAACGGGTTTTCTTCAGATGTTTAAAAAAAAAAAAAAATCTCAACTTTTTAGGCAAGTCAGGGGACGAGGCTTTGTGGATCACGAAATGCCCTTAAGCTTTTCTTACCATGTCTATGATTGGGTAAAATATATCTATAACACAAGATAACCAATATAAGACAAGACAATGTAATTTAGACTCCTCTGACCATGACACAGTAGTATGTTATGAGTTTTACCAATATGCTCATCCACCAAGGAACAGGTAAGTGGGTTGTACTTGTTCATGCACTGACATTAACTGACCAGTGTGATATGGGTATCATATATCAAAACCCCAAAACAAGGGGGGCATATTTTTAAATACATGGTGAATAAAAGCTACTGAACTTGTGATAGTGACAAAAATCAAAGATACAATTTTGAGATTCACATAAAAATTTCAACATCATTTTGAAAAAAAAAAATGTGCAAAATTTGGAAACTTCAACCGTCTCCAGTGTTGAAAACGTTAATTCAGGGTAGGCTATGCCCCATGAGAGCCAGTACGAGAGCAGTAGTGAAGCAGTTCAACAGGGAGGCACTTATGTCACATATGATGTCAGAGTTAATAGATGCTACAAAATGGGGTGCTGGAGCTTGTTGTCATCTTTATAGTCTAATCCTGACTAATTACGCATCTTTGTTTTGCCCTGTTTTGTGGAAAGTAAATCAAATATTGTATTGCTGAAAAAACAAACACGAAACTATGCCTATAGCAGCAGGTTGTTCCACAGGTTGAGTCCATTCGGGTGAGAATTTGGGGGATTGAGCAAGCATGCCTGACAACTTAAAAAAGTCTGGCAGGCCGTCTATTACCCTGGGACGATATGATTAATATTATTCAGTAAATGTCATCAGTTGTTCCAACACTGAATTCGAACTCACTGTTAAAGAGGGCAGTCATTTAGTCAAGTCTGGCAGGCACACCCCACTTTGAACATTTGAATGTGTTTTCACAAGGCCCCAGATCCACATCAAATGTCATATCCGAAATCAAAAAACTATGTGAAATACGTTGGGGACTGTTTACATGTTACACATTTTTACACTGTACAGGTGAGTTTGTCGTGCAAACATTGAAAGGCCACTATCAGTGTTCGCTAATCAGAAAAGAGAATCGAAAAAAATCAGCAAAAAATCTGATTTTGCTGGTTGAAAAAAGTACAGGTACCATAACATACCCTGTAAATGCTAAGACCAGAAGCAACCTAATAGAGGCAAAATGTCATTAGTGTCCGTTCGGACACTTTTACTACAACACGTAATTGAATGGAGATTTCATATCTTGGGAAAACTGCCGTTTTTCTTTCTTTTCTGGCAATTTTTCAGTTGAGAAAAGAATTTGGAATTATACAGATTTAGTAACGTCCTTCACTTTTAAGCCATTTCTGCAAATTCAAATATTTTGACTCGAGGTGAATCACCTGATGTGTCTTTAAAAACAATGTAAACCATTTAAGTGCACAGAACATGATTTGAAAAGGTGGCATTGCAAGACATAGTAGTAGGCAGTTTCATACCTATTACGTAATCGGTGACCGATCGACTGCCCTGAAACGTCTGTGTGTGTGGGTGTAGAGAGCAATACGTTCTACAAAATCCATCAAATTTAATTCAAATAATTCTAATCCCAATGTCATTCCCGCTCAAATAGTTGTCGCAGCATATCTCCCTCGAACATTCTAAAACGGAATTGAAAAATATGATTGTAGGTTGGTACTATCGCGTGAGATACCTTGATAAATAAGCATATCACAAAATGAGCAAGTTTTCAGCACCTGTCAACGCCCTTGGAAACGCATGGTAAACATAGACACGCCGCATGGCAACCACTTGTGATGAGTTTAGCATTAAGTTGACTAACGGTGATTGACGAAATGGGTAAATCGGAGCGTTGCGACTGGTTACGGCCTCGAGTGTGGGATTTTTGGAAATTATGATGACAAGCTACAGATGGGCATTTGTTGCATTGTGACCAGAGCGTGGTCCTGAGATACGGATTTTTGAAAAATTTCACGATTTTTTTTTTTTCTCCACCAACGAAAATATGTCCAGAAAACAACAAGAGTACTAGATTAAATATTGATTCAAAGAACTTTTGTATTTTTTACAAAGCAATTTGATTCGCTAACAGCTCTCCGAATTGAAGACTAATTGAGGCAAATGCATATAAAGTGCCACCAAGAAACCAGCTTGCTGCCAAACTTTGGAAATGCAACCCTATAATGCAGTATGTGGTGCTCACGTTGCGGTGCTGTGCTGTTTGACAGTGTGAGATCCCGTTTGTAATCTCATGGAAATATGAAGTAGTAATACTTTATAGGAGGTATGGGCTTCGAGTGTATATGTAGATAAAGCATTTCAAAACCAAATGTATTTCCATTATAATTCCGCGAAATTTCACAAGTTGATTAGACCTGCCTTTATAGCATGTCCCTCAATTGCTTCTTGGAGAAAGACTTATTAATTAAATTAGGCAACGGTCATTACACCAGGGGAATGCAGGGATGGATTTCAATTAATTCGCGAAAAAATGTCGCAATTCACCGTCGCTTCCGTTTAAAAAAATCCATCCACATTCGCTTGTGAAAGTTCCAGTGTTCCGCATCGCTTCTTGATGAAAAATCATATTCCACTCTCTCGCTTACAATTTCTTCGCATTCCCCTCAAGTCCTCCATTCCCCTGGCGTAATAATGACCCCCCGCCCTTAGTTAATTGTAAAACATTTTAAAGAGGGGTGGGGGGAGGGTGGGGATGACTCCAATATAAAATTTTAGGGGTTTACGGCTAGCGATCTCAGACCAGAGGCATGATTTGGTGACATGTGAAAAAATAGAGGGTCTTTGGGTGAGAGAGACAGCCAAATTGCCCATAGGGGTTATTTGGACGACAAAGTTCCTAATTTTCAAAATTCTACCCCCCGTCCCCAAAAAAAAATAGGGGTCTTTGGGTGGTGAGAGTGGCAACCTTAAAAATGTGGCGTCTTTGGTGGACAATGATTGCTGAAACGGGGGGTCTTAACAGCCCTTATATACATTTGCGGCTTTTGACAAAAAAAAAAAAATATATGTTAATTAGGTCATGAAAAATATATTTGCAAATCATTTGTACAAGTTCTGTTTGTACAGGGTGGTGAACGAAGAACACAATGAAAAATTACAGAGGGATAGCTGGTTTAAACTTCCAAGCAAAATGCAAAGTTTCATGAAAAAATCTCAAAGTAGTATGCCCATGTTTTGCCACAATATGCAAATTAGGCCTATGCCAAGTTGATACAATCCTCTTCATATTTGTGTTGGTTAAAGGCTGAAAGGGAAACCATGGAAAATTCAGACCGATAGTTGTAATCTTCTCACAAAATGCAAGGAAATAACAAAAACTCTTATTTTTGCACATTTTTGGTAAAAATATGTCATAGGCCAATTTAAGGGAGCATTAGTTATTGGGCTCTCATTTGGTTTTCATAATTATGTTTGTTTATGCTTATAGAAAAATCTGGAAATTTTCAGATTGTTTGTATTGTGATTTAAAAAAAATACAAATTTTGCTTCATTTTGGTAAAATATGCTCATTAGGGATTAAAGTTAGGCTATTGAAAGACTGTAAAATTCGGTGAGTGTATTAAAGAAAGTGCAGAATGATATTGTTGTAAATTTCTCTAAAAAAGATACATCTTTATATTAAGAAATAGTTGTTTTCCTTTCATTTACAAGGCATTTCCATAGCCAAATGCAAGGTATTTTTTTTTAAAAGGATTTAAAAAATTAGTTGGTAAATGGCGAGTCAAAATGCTTGCATAATTATGTAATCTGAGGTACATTATCAGAACATAACCTTCAAAAAAATCAAGGGGTATACCTATTAGCGTTAAGATTCTGTACGATTTTTGGTTGAAAGATGACAGACCCGGTGCCAGGCAAATAAAGAAAAAAAAAGACTTGACCTGTGACACTTGGTCTCCAAATGACGTTATGTACGAGTACACAAAAATGAATAAACTTGCCACGGAATGTCAGATTTCAAAAAATTCGAAGTGTTCTGAGTTGCTGAAGAGTTCTCTCTTCACATACAATACATTTAAACCACGGATGCAGCACTTAGTTTCACATGAACTGCCTAATAGTAGAAACTGCACATTGCAATCAAATATGTTCCTTTTCTGCACTTCCCAAAACTGTATATTAACTGATTACACCTGTGTAAAAACCATGTGGGCATGAAGTACCACAAGGCGTATGAATTTCAATTGAAATAAGCCCAGTGGGAATCTACATATAACAATCCACACCCGTATGTGGTAGACTGCAGTTTAGTCTTACAAGGGGAGTATAGATTGCAACTGGAATAGCCCATTGGATAAACTTTATTTGACAATGACACAATCACTCATTCAACAAGTCAATCAATTCTTGATTGTAAGTCATAATAAAACCGACAATGAATGGAGGCAGTATCAAGCCTACGAGGCTAGCAATAGACTCTCACTACCTGGGATATAAATAGTCCGTAATTATACACAATTTGTAGAAATATAGGTAAAGAGTATTTGCAGTATGGATTGCAATAAAATAGTTCATTTGAATTGCACTTCATTTCTGATCAACTGCAAAAATTTTCAATTGGTCAAATTCTCTATTCAATTATTTCTCCCCATGTTGTAGACATACATACTTCTAATCTATCACTCAAAGTAAAATAAACAAGGCACCAGATCTGATTAAGGCCACAATGTGGCACTTGTGAGGCCGTGGTGGCGTGGAGGAGGCGAAAAGCAGGAAGAGCGGGGAGAGTCAAAAAACAAAAAATGGAGGAGGAAGGGAGGAAGAGAGGAGGGAGGCAGGGGAGAGAGGGAGGGAGGAGGATGATGATTTTTTTACTAATGTGATCACCACTACGGTTTTGATGTTTTGTGGCTTACCTTACATACCAAAAAGTCTTCTTTTGGAAGTCGGGAAATTAGTCCCTACTTTAATCTAGGGATTTGGCTCTTATGGTTACTTTGGATCAACATTTGCTTTTATTATATACTTGCAGTAAAATCCAAATTTTCTCCCCTGTGCAAATTTACAAAGCTTTTTGGTCAAATTAAATAGCCCACTCTCTTTATTTCGCGTAAGTGGACATGTCAACTCTTGTTGGTCTAGCTGTCTTTCAAAGTTTTATCCCTTGGAAATTTGGCTTGAAACGCTACTGTGTTTACTGTGGAAAAGGCTTACAGATTCATCTGTCACATGGATGAAGAAAAAAAAACAAAGACCCTGGCTATTTGGACATGAACTGAATAGAACTCTAATGTCCCATGGGGAATAAAATCGTCACAGAGTAACCTTTGCTTTGCTTAAATAATTAAAGTGTGATGTAATGTTTACATGACTCTGATAACATGCACGCATGTGAGCGGGTGAGCAAGCTTAACCATTTTACGGTGATAAAGAGCATATTTAATCTGCAAGGATTTTGGCTGTGTATAGTGAAAATCGATGTGTGTAGACATTTTGCTCCTGCTAAGAATGATGTCGTAGACTGTGGGTTTGGCTTAAGTCCTTTTACTTCTTGGTTATTTATGTGTTGTGCCCACAGGATGTAAAGGTATGGGGGGAGGGGATAGGTGCTCATGATTTCCCGGCTAGTTGAATAAAGAACAACAAATTACATTTTTTCACCCTCCTCTAAAGCTGAGGAGATTACGTCAGTACCATCATTAACAATTCTCAGTTTTCATAATATGCCGCTACAGTAAAAAGATCAGGTGCTACATTCACCCAAAAAGAGTGCCGTTTCCACCAAAATAAAACCATGTACATGTGTGTGATCTTCCCCACCCCATGTCAGACAAAGGTAGAATTTTTGTGTAGCTACGGAGGTTTGAGGTTCTCTCTCTTTTATATGTTAAGGTTAGTCGGATGGGAATTCAAGGGCGAACTTATGGAAATAATGGCGAACATAAAATGTGATTGGAAAAAAAATCTGTCAATCTTCTCAGTGTTAATATTGATTTTTCCTTAGCTACAGTTTTTATAAGGATTTTAAAGTGTGCCAGAGCAAAGAGGAATTACATAAAACAAGGCGAACATGATGCGTAAAAACACGCCGAAATGTCGCGATCATTAAGAAGTGACAACTTAAAATACATCAGACCACCTCCTTAATATCTGGCCAATACTCCCTTAGACCCGGGACCACTAGCCCACCCTAATAAAAACCATGCAAGGGCCTTCGACCCACCAAATTCTCACCATAGTGTAACTAGCCCAATAAGCACCAAATATAACTCGAACTAAGGTGGTTCTCGAACCACAAAGGTCCTCCGCACAGGTGCAGTAGCTAAAGAACAGAAGCAAACACAATTTTAAGATCGCAGGGAAATTGTGAGGCCCAATCAAGTTTCATCCTCCGACCACATGTAAGTTGATTTGACCTGGCTGACACGACATGACCTTGAACAGGACATTCCAAAGTGTCAACAATGAAGTTGACCACACCCACCAAGTTTCATCTCCGACCACATGATTAGGGATTGGACCTTAATGACCCCAAATGACCTTGAAATGACATTCAAAATTTGGTAGTGAATGTTGACCAAACCCACCAATTTTCATCCTTACCAAATGTTAAGTGATATGACCTCGGCTGACCTTGGAAAGACCTTCCAAATTTTGGTACTGAATGTGACCACACCCACCAATTTTCATTTTCTCCTAACCATGTTAAGTGATTGGACTTTAAGGACCTCGGATGACCTTGAAATGACCTTCAACATTGTTTGCGTTAATGAGTTGACCACACCCACAAATTTCATTCTCCTACCACATGTAAAGGGATTTGAATTGAAATGACCTTCAAAATTTTGGTATGAATGTGGACCCACACACAATTTCATTCTCCTACCAACAGTGAAGGGATTTGCCCTTGGATGACCCCGGATGACCTGACTGACCCTTCAAAATTTTGGTATGCATGTTGATCACACCCACCACTTTCATCCTCCTACCACAGATTAAGTGATTTGACCTGGAGACCTGGATGGACCTTGAAAGGACCTTCCAATTTTTGGTACGGAATGTGACCACACCCACCAATTTTCATCCTCCTACCCACATGTTAAGTGATTGACCTTGGATGACGCGGCGGGACCTGAAAGGACCTTCCAACATTTTTGTCACGCTGTGGACACACCCACCCATTTTCATCCGCCTACCACCTGTAAGTTCAGCAGCAATCAACAAAATCAGAAAATGGTATATAAATCAATCATAATATTCCAGGCACATTCATTGGGACAAAATCCATCAGGTGATATGAAAAAGTTGACACAAACATATAAAAAAACCAGCAACAACATCATAACTTGAGGCGCCCACTGAAAGGCTGTGTCACCTAAGATATGGACAGCGTATATGTGCCCTTTTTATGCGAGCTATTGACCTTTAATCGCCCTACCCAACTCTCGATGACAGACCTCGGTGTGAGTTGACCCTACTGTAGGCGTCCTACTCGCTCTAACGGTACGATGTCGTAGAGTGTTTTGTTTTTTTTTTCTTGGTGACTTTGCACTGACTACATAAATATGCTACACCTATCACCCGCAGCTATTTCCTTGCCCGCCCCTTCCCCCTCTGTTCACCTGCCTGTATTAGTTGGGCATGCCGTTCCCTTCCTTTTGGTATTTCTTTTGAGGCGGTCATTTGCTCCTATATATTAAATGGCTCCATTTTTCAAATTTAGTCTCAATTTCTATTGGAAAATGGGTCAATTTTTCTCGATTTTGCTAAGTATTACTATGAAATGGTTGCGAAATTTTTCCAAAGCACAACTATAGAAAATGGGGGCCATTACAAATTTCTGAACCAACTATATAAATGGGTCCTGGTTCAATATTTTTGTACAATTTGGTCAAGATAAACATGGGTTCGATTGTTTTTTTTTTTTTTACCCGGACGCACACGCCACCACCTGTACCCGATTGGGGGTGGGAGGTAACCACCCCCCACCCCCCCCCCGGAAAAAGATATGGCCAATGTGACCTTTTTGTGCAATATTGACATTTCCACTACCCTAGGACCCCCCCGACCTACGGGAGGACCCTACAGGGTGATGAACACTGTGGTTAGTGGGGCTTTTTCCCTGCCGTACATATCCACATTGGGTGCTATAGCTCATCTAGAAAAAAAAAGATATGCCCAAAAGGTTCCAGGGTTAACTTTTTATACACAGACACACGGACGGACATTTTATGTCCCCTTCGAACTGACAATAGACCCTTCACATCAGCATATAACATTGAAACAACGAGAGAGAGCAAATCAGGTTTTAAGGTCATTGACCCTAAGGACCCACACTTGACCTTGACCTAACTCAGCAAACAACCACACTAACTTGTTGCAATATAAGCAATTGAAGGTTACAGTGTAAGAAAGTCAGTCTAAGCATGTCCATTACACGTACAACTCATGAGCAATTTGAATTTTGCATGGCTGAGTGAGTGAATATGAGGGGGGGGGGGATTACAGCAAGGCCTTCAGAGACCCAGGTCTGCAGGGACAATTTATCAAGCAGAATTTCTTTGGTCGAATTGACAATTAAGCACACTAGGCTGGACTACAAATGATGATTATACAACAAATTACGAGCGCCCACGTCGGTTTTTACAGGTTTACACATCTGCTACTATCAATATCAGAAAACGTTCCTGAATCGCTCTTGGGTACATAACACTTTGTCTGGCACCATGGTCGAGTCGAAACTCTACAAAAAGGGACAGGAAAATTAACACACTTCATTGAACCAAGATATCACCTGATATGGATGGGACTAACATTATCCCAGTTATAATAAGCCGTTACCATGGTAACCAACAGCCACTAGGTGGCAGTATTCCTGAACACTAAAACTACCTCTGAGAAAACCTGACCATGCTAAGATATATTAACACGATCCATCGGAGAGAGAGCACCCTATCCCAAGTATTAACTCCTTCCTACGCTATCTAATGTTGACTATAAAAAGAACACCTGAGTTAAGGTGTTGAAGATGGAACCCTCCAGAGTAGGCCCAGAGATTTGTCCTCGCTGGGAATGAGGTCAGAGCTGCTTGGAGACAGACATGCCAAATGTGGGTCATTTTTCTATTGGTTGCCTGGGGACAGGCCCGATCCAAAATGATGATAGGTTTTAAACGCTTCACTAGAACAGGCACATCCGTCCAAGTCAATTTTATACCACGGGGCATGTAGGAAGGCATTTGTTAAGTGAAGTGCAAGGAGGACCCGTGATCTAATAGCTGCCTCATGTAAGTCTATGTTGTTTACTAGGTTGAGTTGAGTTGAATGGTTTTATTTCTGAGTTTACTCAAAAGGGCAGCAACTTTTCTGGAGACTTGAAATAAATACAAACATACCACGTATCAGGTTGCGTTTACTAGCAATGAGCATTAACAGGAGGAAAGATGCAGGGTAGAGACCTTTTGATAAATAAATGTGGTATAAGTTAAAGGTCCCATAGTCCGATCGCTAATAGCCTCGTCACAGGGACCCTAAGTTTATTGAAAAGTGGTCACATTTTGGTATACAGGAAACTACCTTTTTCTCATGTACTCTTGAAATCTTAGGGCTAAATGATGTTTGGTGTGGATGTTATGAGCAAAATATGCTCCCAGTTGGTCGACCAATAATAATTTTACACAGTATCTATGGATTACAAATCACTGTTTCAGTCTCACTCATCAAAACGGGTTGTGTGAAAAATATTGGCAACAAAACTTTAAAGAGGATGGGGTTTTGGGGTGAAGGCTATTCTCAGATGAAAAAGGTAAATGACTAAAAGCAAGCCATCCACCTTTAACAAAGTATATATATATATATCGTCTGCCTCAACTCCAATCATTACATCACTCAAACTTGTGAGTTTTATTATCATAGAAATGCTTTATTTTTCTCATTTTCATCTGCAAAATAATTTGAAAATATTTGGCTGAACTCAAAATGGATGCATTAGTCTAGAAAGGGTGATCAATCACAAATTCAGTTGATCACCTCATTAGTGCTAAAACCATATTTAAGGTCATGCATCTTCATGTATGATTTAGTGTTTGTTGGTTAAGAGGACAGGCATATGACTGATGCATTGCCCCCCATCTATTAATCAATCCTGATCACAACCAACACATTTTCAGAAATCATTTCAGGAGTAAAATACAACCAATTGAGTGAATAGGGAAATGAATAATTTTAAACAATCTCTTGATAACCACCCCCCCTTGTTTTTTTTGCATATGTTTTGAATATGGTTTACACCAAACCGTAACAAAAAAAAAAGAAAAAAAAAACGAAAATGATTTATAAATGCGGATTCGTTTTGGGATGATATTGGTCCAATACAGGAGCCACCCTTCTAAATAATGGAACAATCATACTTTGTAATCGCCAATGCTTATCCTTGAGCCTGCTGGCCTTTGGGCCAAATCAAGATTTCTATATGAAAACATATGAAAGAACCCTTGAAGTCTGACAGTAGACAAAAATATGATCTCCATTATACAGGCCAAATAAAACCAATTATAGGAGATGATAAAACCGGTGAACTTGAAGGCAAAGATAGAGAAAGCAGAGGTCTGTGTCGTGTCCTTCCCTAAGGTTATGGCCAGCCAGTGTATTATTACCATTTCAGAATGGTCACTTATCTACTGGATTAGTGTTGTAATAAATGATGGAGATGTTGACGATACTATTGTGTGTGGGGTATCTTCAAAGCAATAATAGAACATTTTTGAAAAAAAGCGCCCCACATTTTCCAATACGTGACGGTTTTAAGCTCGAAAATGTTGTGTGTTGACAAACAAGAATTGAGTATGATATGTGGAGATCTCGGTAATAATTCAATGGCTGTTAGAAACGGCCTTACATATGAATAGCTGGGAAATATGGCCATGTGTGGTCTATGCTCATCATAGTTGTTTTTATTGTTCAGGCAGTCAAGTTAGAGGTCATTTTCTTGAGGTGGCACTATTTCATTCATGGGACGGACATAAATAGCATTTCCAGCCCTGCCGAGGCTGCAGGTTATTTAGTTACAATGTGGGACACTACATTAACAAAATCGCTTATTTTATGATAACTACACCTTTTTTAGAATTCTCATTCGCAGGTATAGTTCCTAGGACAAGGACCAACTAACTGTGCAAAAATATCAATTTTGAATAACTTATTAAAAAAAAAAGTGATGTTATTGCTTTAAGGGTGTCAGCGGAGGCACCACCAAAAAATATTTTGAGTAGGTATTTGCCACCCAGAATCGAATTTAGAAAGAGTATGGAACTCCTTTGGGATAAAAAATGGGGTCTCCAGGATCTGAATTTTGTAGCTAAAAAAACGGGCTTTAGAAACGGACCTCCATTCAAGTTTGTTTGTTTGAAAGCACAATTGGGCAAGAACAGATTCCTAAATGAAAAGTGAGGTTACTGCAACTGAAAATAAGCTTATAAAATGTGGTCTGTGGAACAGGAAACTTGAAAATCAGTCTAAAAAATGAGGGCCGTATGGGTGGCACATCCGCCGGTGGTGGAAAATGGAAACGGGGAGGGGGGGGGGGGGGCAGGGGGTCAGGGCCCCTCTACTTTCTGAAAAGTGTAGGGGTGTCCTCCATTTGCAAAATTGATGATTGATAAATTTGAGGACCTATCATAGCTGCACAAGAAAACGAAAGCAAAGTATGAAAATTGCTCAGATAAGTGCCAAGTAAACCCCTCTACTTTGAAATATGCTGGCACATCCCATACCACATTCCAATGTGAGTGGCCTACAGGGTTATGTCATAATGTAAATAAACCTAGTTTAGTATAGATAAATTTCTAGTTCCTTGAATTAATTGGTAATGCCCTCACAAATCTGAACAATGACCTGAATCTATCATTCCCCCAAGAAAATGAATGCACAACTAAACCTAGCTGCACCACAACCTACCTAATTAGCACTTGAGGTGCTGAAGGCAATTTAGTAAGCACACTAATTTTACTGAATGAAAGTCACTAGAGAGGATTTGTTTTAGTAAAGACAACTACCTTTCCAATTTAAATTAGATTCGCGAGGAGAGGTCGCCCTCAATTTTTCAAATGTTTGTGTTTTTTGCATGTAATAATGCTTGTCCATATACTAATCACGTGTGAAATAACTAAAGCTTCAAATTGAAGTCTTCATATAGAAACCGCAGAGCACCAATGATGCAGTAGCCTATATATTATGCCATTCAAAGACAACGAAAACATCTTTAAATACCTTTTAATTATTATTACAATAGAAAATGCACATTAATACAATTTGTTTATGATATAAATCAAAACCTGGAAAGGGTGAGCACTTTTTACAAAATACACGGAATAACGTGAAAGCCAATCACAATACTTTAAGAAATGGAGATTTTGCGGGGATCCCATGCTGGCATCACCTACATTATTGAGGGAAATGTCCCCAAAACTGTGCATTGTGGGATAACTCAATACACTCTCTGAGATAGCATGTGTTTGTAAGGCCACTTCTGACTGGTTGGAGTGAGAGAATTTGGGTTGTTTCAAGTTAACACGTGAGGTTAAAGGGAGCCAACACATGTTTGCTTATTCCATCATTAAGTTGCCGCATATGACACTGCTAATGAGTTAAATAATACCACCTAGGGTCAAAGCCTGGCCATACACAGGACACATTCTATGCAATAAAAGTGTGCTCTGGTTTGCAAGCAAACATATTTTTAGTTCAGTATACGTTTGGTAAGGTTGAAGAAGTAGAATGAAGTGCAATGGAAATCCTTCTGTTGATGAGGAAGAACTTTCCATAAATAAAAAGGCAAACACAGAAACTGGCTTAATTTTTTAAAAAGATAATAGCCTGACAGGAAATCATGTAGGCTAATGGCATGTTTATATTTCGGTCAAAATGAGAAAACTAACATCTTTAAGAAAACTTTTAAAACTTTGTTTTAACTTTTTTTATATCAATAACAGTTCTTCACAATAAAAAACAAAACTAACTTCAATTTTATTTTAAAATTTAGTACATTGTGAGTCAGTAACGCCTACATATCTACATTTGACTTTGTTTGAGACACATATTTCATGTAAGTAGCTTGAGGTCAGCATTTGCAGTTATAGCCTACTTGATTTTTTCAGACAAGTGCAGAATGGGAAATAATAAACCCCCGCACCATTAAATAAGAAACAATTTAACAAGAAGTCCTTAACAAGGACAATCTGCCCGAATGAATCACAATCCCGGCCAAAAGTAGTTGGGAACCCCCGTGGTTATTTTCTAGTGAAATGAAGGCCTAAATGTAACTAGGAACAAACGTAAGATACTCTGCGCGAACCGGGAATTTTAAGATACCTGAAGTGGAGCTTTAGAAAAGTAAACACAAGTGCGAAAAAATCAAACGAGGGGTTTTTTTTTTGACCGACAAAATCTTCAATTTTATTATTTTTCTAAAAACACGATCGGACTACAAGGTTTGTGAAAAATAATGTATATGTTATGCTGTTGGCACAACAAACAAAGGATTACCGTTTTTATTCTGCGCGAATTGGCTGGAGAGAAAAATAATGAGTAATTTGTACCACAGTACAGCCAAAAATACCCCGAAAAACCAAAAATTTCACGATAAAATTGAGCCGAAAATACCCCCTATCTTGGCCATTTTCGAAATTCCGGTCTTCAAAAGCGTCAATGAACAATTATATATTCTGTACTTTTTAAACAAATCCTGATGCCCCCGGTCTCGATTTCGTAAAAGGAAGTTCTGGACAAAATCTGACAATGGGTTAGCTCCAGATAGAGCCAAATTAAGTAATCCAGGTGT
>JAMKCH010028870.1:0-17238 GCA_023653785.1 Ophioderma brevispina | reverse complement strand
TATTTCAACAATGGGATAATTCGCTTTTTTATATACTTCATTCTTACTGTGCGTTCACTTTCCATCTCCTCCTACCGTCAGGTTTACGGGCCCTTCATGGAAAGGTTGAATGGGCTTTTGTTGGTTCTTCAGATAATCCAGGCAATAGAAGATTACAATAATGCCCTGGTTCACCTGAAAATTTCAGATATTTCGCAAAGTGATTCTTTTGTAATCTCACTTGCTTGTATACATGTTCATAAGCACATGTCAATTAGTGACATTCAACCATTTGCACATTTTGTTACATACGGGCTGGCCGTCAGCCGTCTTGTTCTGTTTTTGATGCTTTCTTCTTACAAGACGGCCATCAGCCGTCTTGTTTTCTGTGTTTGATGCGTTCTTTCTTCTTCTTCCACAGCCGATTGCAAATCGGCTGTGTTCGGTTTTACTAGCGTGTTTCTGCTCTTTCTTTTTCTTCTGTCAATGTGCTTATAGCTCAGTAGCGGCTTGACCACTCGTTTACCAGGTTTGCACCAAAGGACCGCTCAGCGAACCATCCCCTACCATATGACTGGGACCCCCTGGTGCACCTTTTACCTCGTCACAGGGTTCAAATATGATTTAATTCGCACAAATATCTTCTTTTAAATTTACAGGATATGCCGATAATTACAACCGAACCCATGCTTCATATAGGGTGAACAAGAATAAGGCGTCAAAGGTCATTAGGGGCATTTCCCTTCCTCCTCCGTCTGAAAGCCAAAATATGCCATTTAAAATGGCAAAATTATCTACTTCTAAAGAATCATGCCGATATCAACTAACTTGTTCAGAGGAACCACTGACCAATGCTACATATATGGTGTACAACATTTGCTGAAAAAAACTTTCAAATTGTATCTGAAACTGTAAAAATAGCAAAGTGACATAACTTTCAGATCTGCATGTGTGTTAGCCGATGTATTCAGGTATTTTTATTTTATGGGAAGTCATTACAGGTCATTTATCCGGTTTTGAGCGAAAAACTTTAAAATTTTTATCTAAAACTAAGACTCTAAGCAAGGTAAAATTTTTTATTTGACTGCAACAATGCATTTTTGTGATGTCTTGCAGGTTTTTTTTTTTTTACGGGGTCAAAGGTCAATTAGGGGGTCAAATGGTCCATTTTGGCCAAAAATCTAAAAATGAGACTAAATTGACTATATATCTCAGCCTATAGAAGACAGATAAAGCCCGTTAAAGGAGTTTCAGATCCTTCACCTAGATTGTGCTTGACATGGGGTCAAAGGCTTGACATGCTTGACATGGGTTCATATTTACCATCGGCTGTGTACCTGGCCAATGGCCACATCACCTCTTATTTTTTTCTATCTTCTGGCAGCAAATGCGCCTAGCTCAGCATGGTTTTGACGTATCGACCAAGACTTATACCAAATAAAAAGACCGCTGGGAATTGCCGATTCATATCAATATGAACTTTGACCCCTGTATGAACCTTTGACCTGGATACAAGCATCAAATATGTAATTTAATTGCCAAAATATCTTCTTCTACAAGATTATGTCGATATCAACTAAACTCTTTCTGAGGAACACTGACCATGCTCCATATAGGGTATCAGGGCTAGGATTCAAAGGCCATTACGGGGGTCATTTCGGTCTGAAGCCAAATATGTATTTAATTGGCAAAACTACTTCTGCCTACAGGATTATCCGATATCAACTAAACTTGTTCAGAGGAACCACTGACCCCATGCTACATAGAGGGGGGTTTCAGGAATAAGGATCAAGGGTCATTAAGGTGTCACGTCCGTCAAAACAAAAAATATTTAAAAATTTTCAAAATTTTTATCTCAACATTTAAAATAGCAGAGAACCTAAACCTTCAGATTGTGCATTTATTGTGAGCCAATGTCTGAAAGTATTTTATTTTTGCGGTCAAAGGTCATTTACAGGTCATTTCTGGGTTTTTGAGCTAAACAACTTTAAGAATTTTTATCTCCAGAACTAGCAATGCAATTTTTTTTTAATTTAAACTGAGATTTTTGTTATACGGGGGTCAAGGTCATTAGGGGTCAAAGTGTTCAAATGTTCAAAAATGCTAAAAATACGACAATTTGGCTCTCAGCCTATAGAGCACTGATAATGGCCGCTTATTGCTGGGCCGTGATGTACATTAATTAGTAGGGTCGGTCTATGATAGTTCTTGACCCCAAATGTCAAAGTTCAGGTCAAAGGTCAAAATTTACAACAATCTCCGCATTGGCTGAAATTTGTCAGGAATAATGCCAGTGACATCATTAATACAAAACAATACAGTTTACCCTCATCCGTGACCCATGGGTCACGTTATAGAGGTTAAAAGGTCAAATTCTTGCATGCTTGGATTGAGTTTAAACTTCAATAATAATGAACCTTGTAACGTTGTTAACACAAAAATACATATACCGTGACTCATTGGTCAAGTTATTTGCATGGGGTAAAGGTCATTCCTTATGTTATTCCGGCCGTATTGTTCGCCATGTCTACTGCATGGCTAGTTTCTTCTTCTGGCAACATTTGCGTCTAGCTCAGTCATGGTTTGAGATATTCTGACCAGACTTATCCCAAATTAACCGCTGAGCCGTCAAATTTATACAATGAATTTGACCCCTGTCTGACTTTGACCTTCCACATGCATCAAATTGTAATTTAATTCCAAAATATCTTCTTCTACAGAATTATGCCGATATCAATCTAAACTTTTCAGAGGAACCACTTACACATGCTACATATATGGTGTTCATGATAAGAGTCAAGGTCATCCTAAGGGGGCAATTTCCGTTCTGAAAATGCAAAATATTCATTTAATTGCAAATATCTTCTCTAACGGATTATGCCGATATGAACTAAACTTGTTCAGAGGAACCACTGACCAATGCTACATATATGGTGTTCAGGAATAGGGTCCAGGTCCCCTTAAGGGGGCACTTCCGTCAAAAACCCAAATTTTAAAAAATGTTAAAAATTTATCTCCAAATGTAAAAATAAGAAATATGATATAACTTCACATATGTGTATGTTAGCTGATATATGCAAGGATATTTATGTTAGGGGTCAAAGATCATTTACAGTCACTTCCGGTTTTGAGCTAAATAAATTTAAGAATTTTTATCTCCAAACTAACCAATGCAGATTTTTTTATTTAACTGGAACAACGCAGGTTTCGGGCTGGTGTACAGAGGTGTTTTTTTTTAGTGCGATGGGGGTCCGAGGCGGTCGGGTGTGGGAAGGGGGTCGAATGGTCAAATGTGTCAAAAATGCTAAAAATAAGACCAAATTGGCTCTATTTCAGCCTATAGAGCACGATAAAGCCCGTTATTGCTACATGATGTAACTTAAGAGGTAGGTAGTCCTATGATAGTTTGACCCCAAATTCCAAAGTTTTCAAGGTCAAAGGTCAAAAGTTACAAACAAGCTCCGATTGAGCTGAAATTTGTCAGGATAATCGCAAGTGACCATCATAATGCAAACAAGTACAGTTTGCCCCCATCCGTACCCAGGGGTCCACATGAAGGTTAAAGGTCAAATTCTGACATGCTTGGATGAGTTGAAACTCAACATAAGGAGGCCTGGACCGTTTGTTAACATATAAAAATACATTTAACGACATCTGTGACTCAATTGGTCCAAGTTATTAGGCTGGTTCCAAAGGTCCATTCATATGTTATTCCAGGCCGTCTTGTTCGCCATGTCTACTGCATGGCTAGTTTGTTCTGTCACTTAAAGGGGATGTGCCATTTATAATTTTACTATTTTAAAGTTCTCCTTAAAAATTTGTTCACCCTTACGTAACATGATCGGTTTAGAGGGCGAAAGCCACGGGGGGGGTGTGATTGGGGGAACTAATTTGAAAAGTGATACGGGGAATTTGTAAACCGGTATCTAAAAAGGGGGTCAATCGTTACATCACAAATTTTGTTTGAAAGGGCTTCATTGGATCTGGGAATCCAAATAAATGGAAAATATAGGGATCATTGTGTCCTTTTGGTCAGGTTTTGACTGGTGTTTTTCTAACCACTTCCATACTCGGACGACCTATATGGGACTGTCCCTATATTTTTAATGAAACTTTAGCAATCTTTTATCTCTAGTTGAGATAGATTCTTTGAGCACAAAATTTCTAAGCAAGCAACAAATTTTATTTCAGGCTCATATATAACAAGAAAATTCTAAGGAACTCCTATACCGGAAACACTATTTGACCGGTAAAAATAGATTGTATCTGGCAAATCTCCAAAATCACGGAGTTTTCGCCATTCATGCCAGCCAAACATTGGTTTTTTATTTGGCATTTATTTAGCATCCTGACTTTTCGTGACCTTTGTTTTGTTTCTGGATTTCGTAAAGGTCAACAAATTAGAATCAAAAAATAAGCGTACTCGAACTCTAAAAGCCAGTCTAACTTTAGATCTAACTCGAAATGATCTCTAATTCTAATTCCACTCTAAAAGGAATTCGTACTCGAACCCTAAAGCAACTCGAACCGAACTCTAAAAGAACTCGAACTCTAAAAGCAATTCGAAATCTAAAAACACTCGAACTCTAAACGAAACTCGAACTCTAAAAGCAATCCTAACTCAACTCGAAACGCTAAAGTAAACTCGACTCGACTCTAAAAGGCAACCGAACTCTAAAAGCAACTCGAACTCGAACCTCGAACTCGACAACTCTACCTCGAACTCATAAAAAAATTATATCTCAATACTTTGACCATATGCTGCAAGGACGACAACCATTGGCCATTATATGGCGAGTTTGTAGCGAGTTTCCCCCTCTCTCATTTGCCTCGGTATGCCCCTACGGTCAGTAAAATTGAACAGTCACACTCAGCTATCGACTCTCCATTGGTTATTTGAAATGAAACACACAATGACTCAGATAAGTTATTTCAATTAGGATCTCTTCTTGTTCATTTTACGAAAAAAAAACAAAAAAAAAACCACAGAGTTATGTCCGAACAGGTACCTAATAGTGATGGGACAGCCTTCTATACTGTGTTTTGTAGTCTCCATCGGGGGGCTCGGGGAAAAAACCAGGTGTAAATTCTAATTAATTATAAATCAATAATCGTCTGTTCCCACAAATTAAACTGGAACATTTTCTTGAAAAAGAATAAAATGTCCCTTCAATTTCATTTCCCAATATCAGGACTAGTGGATTCACACATAGACTTCAGCAAAATGGGTTAAATATATTCATCACCGGCGGTAGGCGGTGTAAAAAAAACACTTCAAATTCCCTTTCATATGGGAGTGCAGGACAATTTTATGATGTCGCGCAGCTGAAGAGATTCCAGCTGTTACACTCTCCAATTTAGATGCGTACCTTTTCAGGACAAAATACTTAACCTCAATTCACAGATAATAAATATTGAGCTTCAGAGTGTGTTCAATTCTAACTTGGCCATATTTTCAATCATTTATAGTAATAAGAAGAACACATGAACAAACATCATGAGAAGAATGTTGTGGGGCAAGCCGTTGAACTACAACTTTGCTGCAAACCAAAATCCGAGTAACTATGCTTAACTTAATTCTATTCAATTTACCGCGTTTCAGAAGAAAATGTAGTTCAACGACCTATATTATAATGTACAGTGGTTGCTATTGTGAGAGAGACGGGTATTTGCACTCAACCGAATCGTGGAGGTGGTATTGGTAACACCTGGCTATAACAATGGCACTACATACGGCCTCATGTAATATCTTTAGCTCATGGGTAGCTGAAGTCTATACATATCCATGGTCTCTGATATTGGGAAAAGAAAAGGAGGTGACATTTTATATATTTTAAGAAAATGTGACAGTGTTATGTGCGGGAACAGACCGTTATGTGATCGTAATAATTTATTATGAATTTTACACTTGGTTTTCCCTTATCCCCCAGATGGGGACTACAGAATTTGTTATACAGTGGGTTATTTGGTCAACGTCCCATGGTCTATAAGGCATAGTTTAAAAGTGTGAACTGTAAATGGTTTAAATCATAAGGTATATTATCTTAACTGTCTTCACATTCGGTCTAATAACGCTTTTGCATTAGTTTTCAGGCATCTATTGGCTTAAGAAAACGGGGGGTAATGCTTTGAGAGACGTTTTAACATGTTTAACAAAGGAGAAGTATAAGCAATTTCGCCTATTCCTTGTAGCAACCAAAATATTAGGAACAATACGAGGTACAAAATGTTCACAAAAATGACTTGTGAAATATGAGGCTATTAAAACTTACAGTGGTTTATAACGCATGTAATGGCATTACAGTGTGAGTAAAAAAAAAAACCTACATCAGATTAAAAAAATAATTAAAATAGTTAGACTGTTTTGCTCAAATGTTTGCTATCGTTATAAAGAAGGATAAAACAGGCGTTCAAAAACGTTATTTGGTGTCATTTGGACTTTGAAGGAAGCCCGTTACGCCTATTTTGCTGAGAGACTTAAAAATCATGTTTGGCGATTTGAGCCCAACAAAGATGCATGCGTTACCTAGAGTTAACATGGTCGTCAGCAGTGATTTGAGTACAAACCATTTAACACCAACTTATTGTTAAACAATAGAAGGTGGGAGAGAATGGGAAGGATTATAAAAAATAATATTTCCAGAGATTGACAAAATAAATGTAAGTACAAAAATTGTTCAATTTCCCAAATACGAAATTCAAGAAGCTGGTTTAAGAACACAGTTTACTTTGGTTCAGCAAGATCATGGTTTGAACCTTACAACAGACTGGGGCAAAAGTGAAACCATAGAAAGTTTTGTATTCCGCTTGAAAAAAACAGCCGGCGATATTAATTTTAAGTTTGAATTCCGACTTATCTACAGAAAACTCAGCTGTAGTTCTTGCAATTTATGGACTCTGAGTATACTGTATTTTTTGCAAAATATTACATTTAGAGAGTAAAACAAAAATCTCTGAGCAGTCTCATTGATGTTTATGAATGAGACATTGATATGGTGATCTTTATGATTGATAACAATGGTAATTAATTTTTTGAAGATATTTTACTTCTATTATGTTACACAAGAGGACCATTTTATTCAAACTGATATGTTTTTTTGTCGAGAAGAAATCGATACCATCATCTGAAATTGCATGTGCGAATGTCTTTGCTATAATGTCGAGTCTTCCGCATGTATGGACTAAAATCGGCCAAACTGAATGTTTAGGTCTCTCCGAAAAATTGTCATAGTTCGAACCCAAAGGTCCGAAAGACACAAATAAAAATCTTTGAGGCCTGTTTATCTATGTAAACAACCAAAGCAAAACATGAAGCAAAAATTACGTTTAACTCTTTGAAGAAAAATCTTCCTGAATGTAGGGTTTTTATTGACTCACCTGTAGTTTTAAGATATCATATAAAGGAGATATCAGGATTCACCTAAGTATACCCTAAAAACTGAGAGAAAATGGCGGATATGGGTTGCAAATCATGGTGCCTACAATCATTAAGTATAAATTCTGTCGGAATATCAAAAAAAGGTTGTCATTGATATGTTATTTTGATCCGACAAACCAATTTTAACCGGATTCTTACAGGGAACACCTGACTGAAAACTTGCGTGAACCTCCAGGGTCCACGGTGCATCTGTCTTCCACGGTCCAGTAGCTCGAAAATTTTGGGGGACAACTACCTAATTTTATGATTGATTGAGTAGGAGATACGATGATCTTCAAGCAGAATGTTAGCCTTTAAGGTTGAGATGTTCCATCGAGGACGAAAATGACGTTTCATATCGCCCATTTTGTACAGGAACGAATGGGAACCAGTATTTGTGGTTGAAACCAATCCAGCGATTCGCCAAATCCAAAAAATCGAAAAAAGCATACACATTCGATTTTTGCCGTTTTGTAACAAGTATAGGTATCCTAAATAGCCTGCAAGTGATAGGACCAAATGGGCAACATATAGAACCAAATGAAACATAATAACGACAAAATCAAATTATTGTAGTCATTACTGTCATGTAACGGACCCCCAAACTTTTAACTAAACCAAAAGTAATTGGAATGGGGATTCGTATCTTGGAACACTGCGGTTTTCTTCCTTTTCTGTCCAATTTTTCAGTTGGAAAAATACTTTATTAGAGTCCTACCGCCTTATCCTTCACTTTAAGCTTTCCTGCACAAATTTAAATATTTTACTCTTTTCAGGTGGATCACTGATAGTGTCATAACATTGAACTGTATTAATGTCATACGGCAGGTCTTTAGTCAAATTAGGACCAAAAAGTAAAGAAAGAAAAAGAAAATGGACAAAGGAAAACTGTTGGAATACCTTTCTGTGACCGGTACCAATGAGCATACTAAAAGTTGCACAATGTTGCCCTTGTGCGGTTTGAGATAGGGAAGAAGGGTAAATAACATTGGTAAATCGCAATATGTTTCATATAGGATCAAAAGGGTTGTTGTAAAATAACAGTTCATATGATCTAATGATTAATATAAAAAGTATAGTAGAGGGGGACATGTGGTCCAGCGGATCAGCGTTCGGACCGCAGCCAAAAGTTGTGGGTTCGAGAGCCCCGCTGGGGTCATGGTTTCGTCTTGAGGTAGGCGATTTTACTTCAATTACTCATCTCTACCCAGGTGAACAAATGGGTTACGGTTGTAAAGAAACTGAGGTCCCCATGAGAGAGTGTCCTGCTTACCATAGCAACATGTACGGAGAAACCGTGGACTGTAGACGAGGCCATTCGGGACAGTGCTGAAACAAAAGATGCATACAGCAATCAAGGAGAACACAATAGAGGTGTGCCTGTTTTAATCGATTGGCTAGAAACAAAAGAATCGAACGGGTGTAGTACCGTTTAATTGCAGTCATTCAAGTTAATGCTGCGTGCAACCTTAGATAACTCGTTTTTGTTATACAATAATATGGTGCAATATACCAGCGGTTTCTGATTTGAACCTGTTGAACAGAGTCAGCATTACGGTTGATGACCTCACAGCACAACCTTATAGACAGATGGGTGGTAGGACACTCAGTCACACGGACGCTGAATTTTATGACACCGACATTATTCACTGCTGGGAAGGTAACAGACTCGCTGTAGATGAGGTGTGGCGATTCCCATACAGAAACATTATATGGTCTGGCCCAACTCGCTTTCAAGAAGAGAGATGGGCACTCCGTTCCTGTGTACACAGGTCCGTCCATTACCTACCTTAGTTAAAGTGCCGTCGATATCATTCTGGGGGAAACAAATAAATAAAAAAATAGAATCTACAGATTCTTCCAAAATTGGGTCACATTTTGCATGCTGTTGGATTAGTAAGTACAATAAATGTTTGTAATTTTGTTCGACATTTGGAGTATACTTATGGGGGGGGGGGGTTGATAGGGTACACAGGTCTATGGTGGGATCATTATCACCAGCCTATGCTAAATACCTTTGAGCTGATTAACATAAAGTAAATGTCTATTTCGTTGTATCATGCCCGATAGTGGCCCTCAACAGTATCTGGCCTGTTCGTACAAACACAGCAGGTTGAGACATAGCAGCATACTATACCTGTTAAATCTGTAGGACCATATGAACATGTTAATACTTTTAATCCTGTAAGCAAATATTTAAAACACCCCCAATATCTATATGCACAAGAGGATACATTGTTAGCAACTTTTCGTATCTGATTAGACACCACACGGAAATGCATTCCAAGGCAGTTTTTATTTGTCCTATTTTTCCTACCCAAAGTGTATTTTGAGAATGAACTACTATGCACTCCCGTTAGTGTGGCGGGCCTCATGTGCCCAAGGCGACTTTGGCAAGTTTAAAAATTAGGGTTATTTAATAATCTACCTAACTTACAACCTGGGGCGTGTGAACGAACGCGGGCTCGCAAAATTTACAAACGAATTGCCAAAGTTAACAAAAAAACCTCGGGAATATTCCAGGTACAACTTCAATTCCAAATAGCATTCTAAATATGGCAAAAAACATATTTAAAAAGGAGTCGAAAACAAATCGGGCACTTCTTTCTAGAAATGTCCCAGTCTCTTTGCTCAAGATTTTATTGTGATGCCTATATCAGTGTACATATTTTGGGTTGGAATCAAAATTCAAATCGGTCATGTCGTTTTTATACTAATTACCAAAATTAATAAAATTAAAAAGGTTTTAATTATTTATTTTTTGGGCGTTAGAAGTAGATTTGGTTTCGAATAGACATATAACAATTTTGACCGTTATTTTTACCTGGTAATGACCGAAAGTTTTTTTTGGTTTTAAAGAAATCCACTAGCAAAGCGTTTTCCGGCCCCCCCCCCCCCACACACACACATCAACCGGTGTGCAATATAACCTCATTAAGGTGTTTCTAAAGATGATCCATTTTTTCTACACAGTTATGGATCGGAAACCGCAACGGAATAAACCACTTAAACCGTGTGATTTATTCCGTTAAGGTCCAATTCATTAAAGGGTGTCAGAAGAAGATGGGTCACATTGTGGAAACAAGTATGCTTTGTCAGAAATCCTTTACAAATAAGTGTATTAATAAGTGCGAGGTGGTACATAATAGGTAGTGTACTTGCAAACCACGCCTCCCATAAATGACGTCACATTCGACTGCGTCAAGAGTTGAATTAAAAGGACATAGCACTCTAAAAGAGTCATAGTCATATATTAAAAAGGAGGGAGAGGATTTGCAATAACCTAGTCCACGGTTTCTATAGCCTAAAGGGAAATACATGTCAAGGCTAGTGATTATAACGACTCCACACACTGTTGGAAGGAAGATACTCGGATTGTTTGCAGGTTTACTCTAGTCACATATAAACAACTTTCTGTTTTTGCTCAATTTAAAAATAGAGAAAAAAAGAATATTCTATCTAGTTCTTCTATCAGTAGCATTTTCATCACTGTGGAAGAATATCAACTTCAGTAATGGTAATAATGATAAAAACCTAACCAAGGCTATTGTGCAGCACTTAACGTCGCGGCAATCTGTCACCCAAGTTGTAAAATAAAAGCACCCGTTATGTAATAAGCGGGAAACGCTACAAAAATGTTACATGATGAAACAATGTCAAAGATTTGGAAAAAGTTGAACAAATACCAAAGTTGACAAGAAGAACTTGCGCATCTTTTGCGGGATGGCGGTAATACCGAATTCGCTGGTGTGTAGGAGAACCCCAGTGTGAAGAAAAAATGAAAAGAAAAAAACCATAGCTTTTTGCTCTCTTTCGCGAACCCTATTAAGTCAATGTTTGCACTTTATGGCCGATTTGATGGCATTGGTGTACTAATAAAAGTCGGGGATGACCTTTTTTCAGGTCCTAGAACAGTCGTAAATGGTACTTTCAAAACCGTTTTAGTGTCTGTTCACAAAGAACACCTTTTCCGACTGACAATTTCCACACCTAATGGATGAGATGAACAAGACTTTTGATTTCAACATGAAAAGACCGTTAAAGTCATCCTGACAATTAAATTCTTCCAGGACATTTGCCTTCTTTTCGATCCAAGCGATGGCGTTGAATAAAACTCATAGCATCATAGGTACACAACTAATCTAAGACTCGTATATTTACATGCAAAGTTAGGAAATGTTGTTAAAATTTGTAATTTTCTTTGCTGTAATTCCATAAAAGGGACATTTTATACTTATTTTGCTTGACCTCAGGTCAAGATGGCTTATGACACGAAAGATCCATGGAGTAGGATTAAAAGCCGACTCAGAGATTTCCTGAGGAGGGCGCCCTCACATTTCCAAAAAAAATCGTGTTTTTTTGCATGTACATAATGCGTATCCATAGAGAATCACTGACTGTTAAATTGCTAAGCTTAAATCGAATTCCTTCATATAGAAAATCACAACTTGTTATATAAAAATGTCCGGATCCGGAATTTTTGTTATCACAGAGTATCTATGGGACGTAATCTACACAAAATGGTACTGCATCAAAACGAAAAATCCGCTTCATCTCAAATTTCGGAATTGTGCATTTTATGGTACTATCTTTAGTTATAGTTGACTATTTTTCATTATTATTCCAAAAACTAATATTTCGAAATCTCTGAGTCAGACTTAAGATCTTTTGGTAGGATGTATTGTTTTACTACGTTCTTGCGAAGATTTTGCAAATTGTAGTCAAGGAAAGGGACGTAAGTGGTCTCGACAATAGCACAAAATGTGCGGCTAGCTAACGCCTTTGAAAATTAATGGAACAACTATTATCAATGGATCCCCTCATAAGCTCTGACCAAAAAGTTAAGACGTGATGGGAAAATACCGGCAGACGCCACAGGGCAAGGGAACACTTAAATTACTTGCCCCATTCAAAGATTTCCGCTAGCAATGCAAAGTGGTTTCTTAGCGGTCTAAAACGAAAACGAGCAGATTATTGGAGCTAATTGCACCAGAAAATACTATGTTTGGGGAAGGAGGAATCGTTAAAGGCCTGCAGTGGTTTAAAGCATGATATCAAAATAAAATTAAATTTTAATGGTTAAATTATTAGTTACAATGAACTCAAAGTCCGACTTTCCCCTTCACCTGATTAAGATCACTTGCCGAATATATTCAAAATATGGCCAAAAGGTGTCAATTAAAGCAATAAATAATGCAAAGGACAATTAAAAGGTTTAATTTGATGCAATCTAACTGTCTTGTATTTAAGATTTAAAAAAAATACAGGGGACCGTTCTGTAGGTATTAAGCTACTCTCGCTAATATTTATGTGGAGATTAACAACCACTTTTAATGGTCATCTTTTTTGTTTTATTAATGTCACCAAAATTTTCCCCATATTACATTGACTAGTAGATCACCGGATGTGTGACCCCGGACTGTAGGTTTTTTTGGAAAGTCCATAGTACACTCAGTTTTCATGTTTTTTTAACGAGTTGCTGTCACAAAATAGAGAAGAAATTATTTCAGAAAATACCGAAAACACCATAAAAATCCGTCATTCCTTTGTGGAGCTACGACTGTAGAAAATGAGCTTGCATTTTGGGTCATTTTGTGACCCGTAATTGTTAAAAATCTTGTGAAAATAATATGAAAATGTTCCGATCACTTCCGACTCTTGAGAAACCGTGTTATAAAAGTTAAATGTACCTTGTACCAAAATATAACTTCTGAACTGGTGTTCTGACAGGAAAGGAACGATTTTGGTCGTTAGACTGGTTCCATTTCTCAAAAAAGTGCTTCCTACAACATGACGAAGGCATTTTTGAGTAAAAGCAATTGGGTTAGTGTTTTAGATGAACATTTTATGCTAATTCCAAATTTTCCGGTCCCCAAGCTGAATTTTGAGAGGAAATGTGCCTAATTAGCATAAATTCAAAATGGCCGCCATTTTAACGGTTTTTTGTACATAACTCAAGATTTAAGGCTTGTAATGACTTCATTCTTGTGTCTGTACTATTGTTTTCAGGGTCAAGGAATACAATTTGATCATCAGTTATAGCATTAGGCCATCTTAACAGTTAATTTGCATAAAAATTCAAAATGGGCTACCATATTGACATTTTTGTACATAACTCAAGATTTAAGGCTCGTACTTCATTCTTGTGTCTATACATATGTGTTCAGGGTCAAGAAATTAAATTAGATCATTAGTTATGGTCATGCGCCATGAGTTGGGGTATACTAAATGAGGGTGGCGTTACATGTTCACAAATATTTTTTAACATTTTTATTGTATCATAAGAACCAAGTTAGGTATTCAGCTGATTTTTATTTCATTTTAAATGGAATTTGTACTTTTGAGTTGTCGTAATGTGAGTCAGTCGGGGTCAGAGAGGGTGGTGCATACGGATGAGGTGCCTACGGATGAGGCATGTGTTAAAGCCTAGGGATTTTTGATATTCGGGGCTTTTGCATTTTTGTGGGTTTTATATCTTTGTAACCCTGCCATGTATTAAGATAAATAACATTTCATTTTGTTTGTTATTTATGTGGCATTCATTTTGACTCATACAACTGTTTACAATGGGTTAAGAAAATGTTAATTGAAGGTAACAAATTAGACTGCCACAAAATTTGTACTTTTTACATCATAATTTCACTTTTCCACCCTATATGACACTTGTGGCACCCTGTATATTTGTCTTCCTTACATTTTTAGCTTTACAACAATATATAGTTTTATAGCTATCTCAAAAACAATTGATGGCTTACTCTCATTTAAGTGTGAAAACGTGTAATATTTGGTAGTTTCAAGCATGGGCAAGTCTTCCATATGTACCCCCCTCTCATTATTTACATGCAACATAAAATGTTATATTTTAGCTGTTTATTCCGTTTTTGATCAAAGAAGGCCAAAATTAAAATAAATTTTGTATCATGTAAATATATACGAGGGGGGTACATATGGAAGTCTTTCCCAAGCATGTAACATATTTTGCTCTCAACTCATGGCGCATGGCCTTATAGCATTAGGTCATGTTGACAGTTAATTTACATAAAAATTCAAAATGGCCGGCATTTTAAATTTATGCGAATTAATTGTGGCATAATATCTTAACTGATGATCTAGTTGTGTTCTCCGACCCTGAAAACATATGTATAAAAACAGGAATGAAGTCTTTACAAGCCTTAAATCTTGAGTTATGTACAAAAAATGTTAAAATAGCCGCCATTTTGAATTTATGCAAATTAGGCACATTTCCCCTAAAAAATAGCATTGGGGACCGGAAGATTTGGAATTCGCATAAAATTTTCATATAGAAACATTATTTCAATTCGTCATTGGGCGGGAAAAACCTCATATGTGCATTTGACCTTTAAGAGCAAAACCTCACATGTAGTAAAAAAGGTAACATGACAAAACCTCATACGTAACATTTTCGGGAGACACCAAAAACTTAATAATTTGCTGTAATGCCTTGCACAAGAAAAATTTTCCTGTCTAAATATATTTAGATGATTATTTACTCCAGATTCTAAAATATTGAATTACTATCATTTTGTTATGAAATTCAATCTAGAACCCGGTGTGACCAAAATGCACATATGAGGTTTTAGCACTGGGGCCCACTTTTTACATATGTGGTTTTGCATTTGACCTCTGGAGTTACATATGAGGTTTTCCCGCCCAGTGACGAATTGCTTTTACTCAAAAATGCCTTCGACTAGCTTCTTTTTGAGAAATGGAACCAGTCTACGTCATTTTCTCCATTTTTGACAAAAACTGCAACTTTTTCATATTTTTATCATTTCTGCATTATAAAATTTCCTTTACAACTGATGTTGTTTGAATATGTGAGACCATTAATTTAATGTCAGTTGTAGAATTCTCAAGTTGGGCAGTTTCCACGGCAACGGCACTTTACACCCATTTTTTAGCCTCAGCGACTGAAAAGGTTTAAACTGTGGTTGCCATGGTAACTGCACAACTTGATGATTCTACAATCTCACAAAAAATCAAATATGTGGAAAATCAATAATATGAGTAGTAAAAGAAGGTTTCCATAGAAGAATTGGATTAAAAATGATAAAAATTTGCCTGGTTTGTTTTAAAAAAAGAACAGAATACAAGATAATATCTCTGCAATCGTAAGACCAATATGGTTTGCTCGACAAGTGACTGATTTCCTTGATCGCATCACGTTTATGTTAGTGACACGGGTTTTTAAACACCTGTACATTTTCAGGAAGGATTAGCCAGACACATATATACCAACGACCAACCAGGAGTGCAGGAGCCTTTCGTTTTATTATGCAGCGATCTTGATAGCGCACAAGATTCAGATTTCACAGTTGTTGAAGAGAGACTCGCCAAAGCTTGGATGAACTCACTCCCTATTATGAGGAAAAACCACTACGTGCAAATCCATCTAGACACAGGTGTGGGCTTCCATCTTACGCAACCGTGTGAAGCAAACGTCAGCTTAAAGTTACCTGGTATGGAACTCCCTGGAGCACTGTTAACCCTGTCTACCTAGGAGTTTACCTTGGGACCGCACTCTTCCTTATAAGACCCACTCAGAAGACACGAAGAGTAAAGTAGTTCACGCAAAACATCTGAACAAACTCACTGGCACAAGATGGGGTGACTCGCCCACATACCCTAAGATCGACCCGGCACCTGGCCCTTGCTACTCATGTGCAGAGATGCTTGCCCTGTTTGGGAAAAGATAACCATGCCAAGAAGCTTTGATCCAGGTCGTTTAAATGCTTCCTGGCGGCTTATCACAGGAGGCATCCGTCCACACCACGGAAAAACTTTACTCCTAGCAGGAATTGCTCACCAGACATCCGTCGTAGCGTAGCGAGGCATGCAAGGGCTTAGCTGTCAAGTATCCAATGTGAAACACCCTATGTTTGGACAGATACCGCTGCCAACCGTCTTAAATCCAGAGAGAGTTTCTAAGCAAAGTCCAACCTATGGAAACGTCTCTAAGGAGGTAAGAGAGTCGCATTGTGGAAAGAAAGACTTGCAATCAACCAATTAACATCTATCGGTATGTGAGCCTGGTGAGCATATCCCACCTGGAGCTGACCTCTCATGGGGCTGAATGGCGATGCTCAATAGATTGAGAACCAGAAACTGGCCGATAAAGGTTTCCCGTGCAGAAGTGGGGCTATCTGGAAGCAGGCTCAGGATACTACCTGTGGTTTGTGGAACAGCTCCACAGACAATGGAACACCTCTTGGTCTGCCCACTGCTTGAGCAACAAGGCACAAACAAGGACCTTGCGGAATTCAAGTGAAGCAGCCAGACGTTGTACCCATCTCTGGCTGTTCATATTTGAGAACACAGTGTTTGGACCACGATATAAGAAGAAGAAGAACCAGACAGCCGAGTAATGATCCGGTTACGGCCGAACGTCCTTGCGTTTCTACACGTTCTTCGGCATCGTGAATGAATAAAAAGAGAAAGAGAGTAAGATTGTAAATTCAATCCAGCATGAACATACACGAAACATTACTTTAATATACAAAGGGTATATGCTCGTTTTATGGTACCAATTGAACCTACTAAGATTTTGCTAACATTTGAAAAACAACTTCAAACTTAATTTTGTATGTAGATTGATCTCGTTATTTCCAAGAAGCAAAGTAATATTGACAAAACATCTAGTAAATTACCAAAGCAGGAGTGCTATGGTTCCTTAAAACTTACCCTTTAGTAAAATAAAATATTATGAAATTAAAATCCCCATTGCAACTCTCTAAGGAAAGTCTCTGTTTGGCGGAGAGCAAACCATATCGACTCAGTGACATTAGAACTCATCAATTAGGAAATGGTAATGCGTAAAGCCC
>JAMKCH010028869.1:0-62235 GCA_023653785.1 Ophioderma brevispina | reverse complement strand
AAGGGGGACCAAATGTGCATCAAAGAAAAAAAAATATTAAAATAGTACAGATTTTATTTTAAACAATTTGGTCCTCAAATTGTATTAGCTACCATGGTTTCACCACCCGGTATTTTGAACCATGGTGGGCACTATAGTCTCCTTTCATAAGTGCCACTGAGCTAACATGGAGATTGGATCAACCCACTCCTTGAACATAATACTTGTCTCCACATAAGGGTTTTCAGGGCTGCAACATTGAAATAACATCCATGTTACATCTTAGCGTTTCACTGTTAAGCACAGGAGTGGTCCCAGCCACTATGTGTGCATCACTATGAAAAAAAAACCTCACTCATACTCAATTCCTCCATTAATTCTAGTAACTTTGTGAGGACCTGTATTGTGTAAAAACAAGTGGCTTATGTCCAACATACTTCAATCCAATCTATTCCAATTCTTTTTTGTAAAATAAGCTGTTTTAGTTGTACATAAGGTCATGCTCCTAGGATTCACTATGGAGTCCAACAAGGGGATATAACTCAACACCACCAACAGGGTAACATCTAAATGCATATGAAGGAGTACTACCGTACCAACTCGTTGGCCTCCGATTTGTGAACTCCAATGTGACTCAAGCATATGACTGTTTTTCAAAGGCCAATTTTGACACAGGTCAAAATTCTCAGGATTCTCAGAAATGGCTGTATTTTAGAGTTGGTAAAAATTAGTAACTTGTTCTAAATCCACCACCAAATTTTGGGGTTTGGGGGTATAATTTAGGTCCCATTTTCAGCAAAATCCTCAAGTTTTTCGGTCCATTTTCGGCTGTCTGAGTGCAACTCCTTACCCAAACAAAATCAAAGAGACCCACCTGGGGATACATGCTTATGCGAGCTTGACCATGACCACAAGGCACTGCTCTCCAGTGCCTTTGTTTGCCTCTCTAGGGATACCAAATGGGCTCACCTTGCAGATACAGGTATTGAACTTATTGTCAAAATATTTGATATAACCATACCTTAGGGGAGGCGTTTTCCCCTTGGTCTATGGCCGAAAAATGAGTGCAATCCAAAGTTTCCTTTAGTCTAGATAACTACACTGATCTTCCATAAAATATGATATGATGATGATGTATTCATGTACATCTGGGCCTTAGACTACGCGTGGAGTGTCCGCTTGGTGGGGGTTACTAGGGCAACTTTTTGAACTGCAGGTATACACAGCGTTCGTTGTATTATATACGGGAGAAATCTGATTGTAATACAATCGACAATGAAAGAAACAATGTACCTCACCTCATGAAGCTAACTATTATAGACATGCTTGTACTTTTACATGATGGACGATGATGACAACGCAACAAGGGTGTTGAGACACAATGCAATTATGAAGATACATGCAACTAGAAAGCATCAATTACTTCAGAAATGAAAGAAAAATGTCCAAGTCCCATTTCTTTTAAAACACTATCGTGATTTGTTCTAAAAGTCAAAATATTTAAAATCTGCGAATAACTTGTAAAGTGAAGAATCAGTAGAATCGTCATAAGTTACTTTTCCAACTGCAGAATTGACAAAAAGGAAAAAACGGCAGTGTGTCAAGATATGACTCTCCATTTCAAGTTCTACGTTTTGTGTAAGTGGTCCGAACGGACTAATATATCCGATTTTGTCCTTCTAGTTGTCGCTTCATTGGCCTTTTCATTTTCAGGATTGTTAGGGTACCTTTACTTGTTACACACAATTCAAAAACTCTGATTTTTGATAATTTTTTCTTTTTATGGGGGATTTAGCAAATCACTGATAGTGCCTTAATTTCAAAATATAGCTTTCTTTTTTTGCTTTGTTTTTAGCTAGATTTTGAACATCTTTTTGTGAGTTCTAAATAACATTTATCTACTTCAACACACCCATCTCATTTTTTCATTACCAAAACTCAAAACAAAATCGAAACATTAAATATCCCGTTTTTGATTTGATCCCTGAAGGTTTTGACCTAATACAAGTGCTATATACACCTACCACACCTGCTAACGCCACACTCGGTTCTTTCTAGACACAGCAAATCTTCCTTACCACCAAAATAAAACAGCATAAATCAATACCAGCTCTTTGAAACCCAGTTCAACTTTGTCTCCTAGCATATATTACGTACGTGTTTTGTTTGGCTGATCTATGGTTAACACCATTACCGATCACAAGAGTCTAGCTCATTTACAGAGACCATTTTTGGGTGTTTGTACTGTTTCGTCTCATGTCTTACAAGCCAAAACAAGGCTCAAGTTGTCTACGGGTTTCATGCGCCTTCTTCAAAGTTTGAATACGACCACTGCACAAGAAAGCTTTGATCCCAATTTTCTGAAAGAATAAACTATTTTTAAATCAAACTCCACTAAGACATAATTTGTTAACTCAACTTACGTTGTTCGCACGCCTTCTCCCCTATATCCATCAAGGGCCATTCCCGCGGAGATTCTCCGTCAGTTTGTTGCACGCCGAGACATCCCTGCACTGGCAAACGGACGACACTCATCACCGTCATACCGAGAGGACAGTCTGAGAGCACAAACAATGTTTAGAGGCTATCAATGCAACAATGGACGGAAATGCTCACTGCACCTGTGTAATGTTCAAATAAGACAACTAACTTTATGGCAACCTAAGTCAAATCATGCACAAATGTTGTCAAACTTTATTGTGTCTCCCTTGTAATTCATACCAGTCTATCACTTTCCTTCACTCCCCGTCTGATAGGAGCAATTTCTTTGTATTTTTAATTTTACCTGTTTTCAACACCGTAAGAATAATGATCATTACTTAGAAATGAGTCTGGTGTCAAGCCTCATAAAAAAAACATTTTAAGACAGCATAACGTGGCAGCTTTCTAATTTCCCCCTAATAGAAGTATTGTTACGTGGTAAATTTACAGACTTGCTTTCCAAACTCACGATCCCACCTATCTTACGAGACTGTTTGCCTGTGTCAGATAATATCCCCAACTTGAATCTATCCTGGCGTGTATTACCTGATAATTCTAAATCTTTGTCTAATTTTTCCTCATCCTCCTCAGCATGTTAGAAAATAATATCCTTGTTGTAGTCTGTCTAAGTTACATCTAGAAACCCTACAGACTAGCTCATAATACAATAGCAGAGCTCTTTGAAATTCATCGGGCTGGTTATCTTGAACTAGAGACCAACTCTAATTTAGAGGCAGTTATGGGCAATTTGATAGCCTGGTCACTCATGCCCTTTTCTCCTTACAAGAAATTTGCCAGTGACACACCGACAAGCGTTATATGTTTGATTGAGACTCAATGATGTTAATTATTACAAGTACACAAATACAGCATCTAATCAATACTCTAATGCACCATCAATGATTTTACCTTACTTCATGAATTAAACAAAATTTCTTGTGACTGGCCAGGCTACAATAACATCCTCTATTAAACTATTTGTAATTTTGAGCTGGGCTAGTCAAAATACAGCCCTTGTACAGACCTACACTGAATGAAAACTAAAGGGTTAACTTTTTGACCACATCCGGACATCTAACGGTAATATTACTAAATTATTGTAGACTTTATGGACAAATATTGTAATCAATCACTCCAATTCTAAAAATCTTGTTTCTAGGAACCAAGGAAATTGCATTAACTATCCAAGTTTTCACAAGAATAGTCGCTTCTTGATAACTAACCAATCTTGGCATCTCTGTCTCCTTGATGTCCCAGGTTGCAGATACATGCCATCTTCTGGATTACATTTTGATGCGTGGTGGGGATGACAATCGCATTCCTTAGAGCAACCACTGCCGTAATAGAGGAAAGGTACACGCTTGGAAAAGAATGTCAAATGGGAAAGATTAAACAGAATGTGTAACACATTTAAAATGAAACCAAATGGGTACACAAATAGAGGGGTTAAACAGTGTTTCAAGTCTCCTTTCATCGTGAGTTCTTATCTCTCAACAAATTTTCTTAAAATAATTTTTTCCCTTGTCATTCCTGCATGAGGGAGTACTTTAATTTTGTTTGTTTGTTTATTTCACTTGGCATATTTTGCACAAGGCAGTAAATTTAAGGGACATCTCCAGAACAGCAGAGAAAGATTTATGGGAGGAAATTGAATTTTCAGATGCAAGAGGAAACCAAATTTCTCACAGAAAACCTGCAAGGACAGGTATGGATCAACAACCAAATTCATGTACAACACTGGCTTAACTGGGAATTGAACCCTGGGCCACATTGGTGAAATTGACCACTACACCAACCAACCCTTCGATGTTCGTAATTACATGTTTTTGCATGGCCCCTTCATGAAATCATTCAATTTTAGAGGTCTTTTAAAAGTTGGGTATGTTTGAAAATCCACATTTCTATTTTAGCCAGTCATGTAAATTTTGAAGGAAAACACAAACAAAAACAACACCAACAAAAAGATTCAAGGAAATCTCAATAAGCAATTGATTTGGTCTAGAATCCAACATTTACGAAACTTATGAGATGTGTGAATGCAGTCAAATGGAAGAAAACTACCATAAAAGAGCAGTAGTACAGTGAAAAATCTATCGGGCATCCTGTGGCTTCAAATCGTAAAGTAGCCAAGCCAGTAAAAGATGCTACCACAAGAATTTCTTTATATTAAAAGCCTGATAGTGCATACATCGGGCACCTAAGTAAAGAAGCTAAGCTCTTCTGGCTAGAACTCATAACATAGCCAAATCATTCAAAGACGTATTTTACTTGACACTTACGTGAATTACACTGTGGTCCAAAATAGCCTGGTTTGCAGTGGCAGGTGCCCCATTGTCTGTGGCATGAGATGCCAGCCGGGCAGCGGCAGAACTTGTCGCAATTTTTGCCATAAAAACCGACAGGGCAACCTGAAATGGAAAAGGCAAAGAGGAAATGTTGATTGGGTTCATTTTCGATCAGTTACCACAGCTGGCACTGGATTGTGGTCAGTCAATCTGTGGTTGAAACAGCAATATCATGTTTCCTCCAACTTGTCCACAACACCAACTCAAGATTAATTGGAAAGTTGGCACGGATGCATGTAAAGCTCAGTGCCGGTTGACCAAGGAAATGGATGACCAATGGTTTGGGGTTGTTAATTTGTGTTTCATATCAATATTTATGTGATTTTGAAAAAGATATCAGCAAACCTTTGAAAAGCATAATGCTAGCACACTATAAATCATTGCAAATCTCCTCAAGGAAAAAAAGCCTTAAAAACTTTAAAATGAAAATGTACTGCAATGCAAATTTAAAAAGCTTTGTACACATTTTTAAGGTCCGTTCATAGTTCATACTTCTACTGCACTGCATTGCCGTGCAGTCCATTTACTGTAATGTTAAGTCACTTCCGCTGCATACCGTCACTTCCACTGCAGGTCAACCCAGGTCACTGCAGGTCACAAGTTGCAGTACACTGCAGTAAACTTGGGAAAGATTACAGTAAAAACATTTCAAAATCGGCGTACTGCACCTTACACGATCCGTCCTGATGCATCACCAGTTAAAATCTTTTTAACTTTGTCGCAGTACTGCATTGCGTTGCAGTAAACGAGAGCATACTGCAATCAACTGCAGTTAATGACTTTGATAGGCTGCATTGCAGTACTACACTGCAATGCAGTAAAATTATGAACACACCTCTAGACAAACCTTTATTTTGCCAAAGATTTTTTTAAGAAGTGCATCAAATCATACACAAGACAAACATACTAAAATCATAACCATGTTAAGACCTGCCTTAATAATTTAGATTCCTCACATCCAAATACCTACCATCTTCACAATATTGTCCATGGATACCCGGTGGACAGGTGCACTCTCCTGTGACGTGGCACAAGTTCCTCCATTCTGACATGGACAACTCTGTAGACAATCCTGACCAAAGGTGTTCCTGGGACAAGCTGATGAGCAAAAGCAAGAAGTGAATGAGCAAGCACTTTAAAGAGCTGTTGCAGTGTTTTCAAAAAACACGTTATACTCCCTTCTTGAAGATCAATGACCACCAATCACCAATCTTCAGTGGGTGCAGTTTACTGCCCAAATGCATGCTCAGTCCAACACAAAGTTCAAAACCTGGTTACTAATAATCGACTAGATACTTTCAATTAATTTTGAGATTCAATTTTAATTGTTAACTTCAAACCTAATTACATTTTCAGATTTCCCTGAAAGCCTGAAAGAAAGTCTCTCTATATATTTTTGGATTTGGAAATGTTTCTTGGAAAGGAATTTATACATCTAAGATCTATTCACAATTTCCCAAATGAGATCTACAATATGGGGCACCAGTACCCCTGGCTTTCAATTGGTTGCTGAACTCCATATTCCACTGTTGTTAATCAAATATAGGGAGACATTGAGTTAGAATTAGCCTTTTGTCGTTTGAGAGGATCCTTGTGTTGTAAAGGTATTGTTTAATTCACCAAAGGTTACCCAATCAGCAAAAACAGTACAAAAATGCTGGGAAACATTATGCAAATGGCTCATTATCATATGATGATGAAAGAAAATTTGTTGGTCGTTGGTCTCAGAGTATATGGTACTCCTAGTACACCACATTTTTACATTCGGTCTGTTTTGGCTGTCAGAAATTATGCCACTGTACGGTGCACCCATCTACACTTCAAAATACATTGCTAAACGACATACACACCCAAAAAAACATGTAAAAACCAAACCCAAATCTTTTACCCAGGAACATACGCAATTTGGAATTTATCCAAAAACATGGCAGAGGACACAAAATATCAACTTTATTTTACTCCCTCTATGTGATCTAATTTTGGAGGCGATTATGTTTTCAGATCAATTACTATTTCCATGTTTTTGAATAACTCCAAACGTGGATAATATAAAAAGATGGTTATCTAAACAGTCGCACACAAAATTTCTAAAATAGTCCTTAACCTTTTTCAATACAGGGATACTAGAGTTTCTTGATGTAAGGATGTTAAGCCCAGAAACTGACCTCCTAGGCTGGGTTTGTTGGGACAACCAGTGTATATCATCACAGTTGCTGAAAGAGATGATGTCGGTAAGTCACGAGCTGTAACTTTAACTGCATCAGTATTCTTGTGTTTTATTCCCCAGTAATTTGAACTAAATAGTTACTTCGTTCCCAGTTATCTGGCATGTGTCTACTGAAACTCAATACGCGCTAAACGAAGGCGATCAAGACGCGTACATCAAGCCATTCGGAGGAGAGCGGAAGTAGAAAAAAGTGACGAGTCAACATCAGCCAATGCTTGTCCATGGCGCTTGCCCAAAATGACCATGATCTTGCATCAACCCAGGGCATCAACTTACTTCTGGTCTATTCAGTAGCTTTCTATCTGGTGTGTTTCCACTGTGAAAGTTATCCACTGCAGACTTGTAGTATGAGTATTTTTTCTGAGTACGAGTATGAGTACAAGTACTTGAGTACGAGTATTTGGTCCTGAGTATGAGTACAGCAAATTTTAAATCCCGAGTATGAGTACGAGTCCTTATGCCTGAGTATGAGTATGAGTACAAGTACCCAAGCCTGAGTACAAGTACCCAAGCCTGAGTACGAGTATGAGTACACAAATTATACTGCATACTAGAGTATGAGTATTCGTACTCGAGTACTACAAGTCTGATCCACTGCAAAGTCCTCCAGTAGGCAGTATCCTCTGCATTACCCAGAATATTTATTTCGCTACCTGTTACCCACTAAATACCCCTGCTTCTCTATATTCCCTGAAAACTGAGGCCCAGTAGAAATACACCAAATGTTGTGAGAGCCATCCCAGTTTTAGATGTACATCATTTCGTCTCTACTATTATTTTACCTACAATTTATGGTATCTTACTTTCATTACACAGCAGGCCCGTCCATCCAACAGTGCATTCGCATCGATCCTGGGCTTGATTGCAAGCGGCTCCATTGAAACAACTCGTCGTACATTCAAACTGACAGTCTGGGCCAAATCTTCCAATGACACACACTACAAGGAGAGAAATGCGAATATGCAATACCTTACAACAAATATGCAATACCTTACAACAAATATGCAATACCTTACAACAAATATGCAATACCTTACAACAATTCTTGTTCATGACATCTGAAGACACAGTCCTATTTCCTATACCTATGCTTGTTACCTAGCCTCCCTGTAGAAAATTCCCTACCCATTTACCAAATGTCCTAATACTTCTTAAACATGCTTCATGTTCTTATTTTGAACATTACGATCAAACCATTTCTAAAATGTTGAATTTGTGAACACTAAACTAAGAATTTTACCCTGCGGCAGAGTTTTGTGTTTACCATTTACTTCTGGTTACCCTCCGATGGGCTTTCATCCTTATTAAATAAACAGGTTATCGTTGCTCTAGAAATGCTATCCTAGGCTCAACAGTTTTCAAGAAAGGTCATACTAAAATGTTCTCTGCAAAAAGTTAACTCTCCCTCATCCCAATTGATGCTGAATTAAGGTATTCTTAAAGAGCTGTGGGAATGTACGCAATTTCATTCGTTCATGCCCAGTTTCAACTAGCAATTTAGACTAAGTATTACGCAGTGCATATTAACATTATTTTGAAGTTAATTCGATTGAGTCATACTGCATCTTACTACATTCGTGCACGCCTGTCAATGCTGCGCCTTGATGTGCATGTTCTTTGCGTTCAACGGGTTGTTCGATTTTCACACTGGGTGGTAGATGTTACGCCATAAGGATTGCAAAATTAGGTTGAAAATTACCCTGAATTATAAACCTGTTTATGAAAGAGAATGATGGGAAGATTTTTTGAACCGGTACTCTCTCTATGACAAATTGATACCGGCAATACCATTATTTTTGCAAGGAAAAACTCAGCCTTAGTCTCATTCTTCCACTTAAAATAATGGCATCGCCTTGGTTTCAATTCATCGTAGAAAGAGTACCAGTTCCAAAAATCATACCTTTATTCCGGGGATACTCAACAAAAATGACCATGTGGGTCCGTGCCACAAACATGGGTCTCATTTTTAGCTTAACCACCTTTTTCATGCCAATTTTGGTAGAGAAATGGGTCATTTTTTCAAAACTTTCTCTAATTTGTTGGAAAAGTAGTCAAATTTACTCATCTGAAGCCGAAATTTTGTAAAAAAAATTGTTGAAAAATTAGTTCAATTTCCTCAATCTGAAGCAAGAATTTCCTAAATCTACTTAAAAGGCCAAAATTTTGAGGAAAAAATGGCAAATTTGTGTTCAATTTGGCCTAAAATATGCATCAACTCTGATATAGCTAGGGGTCCCTTTTTCGGCAAAAATCAGTATAGATATGAGTTCTACTTCCAGACTCTCGGAGGCACGTCCCTACTCAAACCAAACTTGAGAACCCCCACACCCGGGCCTTTATTCTCTAAGTATTACACATAGCTACACATGCAATGACTTACTGCTGCTTAATTCTCCTTGATCCAGTCCTTGTCTGTCATTTCCAAGTGGGAGTTCCTGTACACCGCCAAAAATGGTACTGTTGGTGGCGCTGCTGTCCTGAGTTTACCTATATAAAACAATTACATCACGGTTAACAAATCACAAGCATAGTTGACAGTATTTCTCTTAAACAGAGATGAGTAGAGAATAAGAAACATTGGAATTTGTTGTTATGATGAAAATCCAAGCCAGTTTATGTTGCTGAAGAGTGTCGCAAATACAATATTAATAACAATGGTAAATGCATACTGTATAATGCTTGTAAAATGGGCATATTAATTCTGAGCACTATTGATTCACAAGATTGCACCTAAATCAATATTTTTGCTATATAAACTAATAATTATAAAGCATACTATGTTTTGCAACTAATTTGGTGTGATTTGAAGCACTTCTGGGAAAAAATCATTTTCATAGAAGTTTTAAAAATTAAAAAATAACAAAATGCATTTCACATTTCATTTTTTTTTGGCTACTTATTGGAAACAAGCTTGATTTGGGGGGCTAATAGTCAAATCTCAAAGTAGCTTTTGTTTATAAGTGATTTTTTTAAGTTAAACAAATCTGACATATCAACCTTTTTTTAGACTATTATGCTACCTAATGCAACATTTTGTTTTAGGCTTTAGTGTTAAAGCAAGATTACACATGGACGACTGTGCTTTATAACAGAAATATACCAAAACTGTTTGTAATATAGTGACAAAAATGCCCATCTTGCAAATACTATAGATGAAGAAATGAAAATGAATGTAAACAAAAAAAGTACACAGAATGGACAACAGGCCGATATTTCCATAAGGTGACCCACTTCTTTCTGACACACTTATGAATTCGGAAACCTTAAAGGAATAAAATACACGGTTTATGTGGTTAATTCCATCATGGTTTCTGAATTCATAGGTGTCACCTTATGGATACACCCACAACAGGCAGAGGTGTCAATTTTGTTTCAACTGCAGTGTTGCAAGGAGTCATGTGACCGAAATTTTCAAAAATAGACTAAAAATGCTGTGGTTACATTTTTGCCATTTTTAGCTAATAAAAAAAAAAGATATGCATTGACTTGACTGATTGACTTGACTCAACTTGGAAAATAGCAAAAATTGTGAATTGTGACTTGACCATGGAGTGACTCTTTATGGCAATATCCTGATACGGTGCTTTTCAATAGTAACATTATATGAATATCCACAAATAGCTGCCTTATGCTTTATTATGTATTATTGGGATATATAAGGGTATTGCCCTCATTACAACTCTGTCAGTTGGAAGAAACGACCACTTTTTGCAATACCAAAACACTGCGTGGAAAGAATTTTGCATTGTGCCACCATCCTATGAATTTGGCAGCCTCAACGGAATAAGCTGCATGTTGAAGGATGCGGTGTTACAATACTGAATTCATCCCCACTGGGTTGTTGAATACTGCCTTGACATCAATAGAGGTTAACAAGTTAATACTGGCAATGGCAGGCGGTGGCGGCCAAGAAATCCCAAATTTAGACGTCATCATTGGTTTAACATGTGAAAGCAAATGTTATTAGCAATATTTTCTTCCAAATTGTTGGAGCTGAAGAATCAACTCCACTGTAAGGGTTATTTCTGAATATCTATGTATGAATAACAGACAAGGATGAGGTTGTACAGGGCCATAGGAATGCCCATGACTGAACCACATCAAAGTGCCTAAATTGGTTTGTGGTTTGCATCTGTATTGCTGTAATCTAGTTTGATTAATTTGGGTTATAGTTGCTAAATTGAAGGAGGCTTGGCCGCCACTGTCTGGGCATAGGGAATAAACCAGAGGGGTTTAAAAGAGGGAAAGAAAAACAAACAAATATCAAATCAAAGTAGAGACAACAAAGAAGATGAAACTGATGAAGATGACAACAATGACATGCAGAAGAAGACAGTAGAATGAAAATCAATCTTTCTCGCCTGACTGATAAGGCTGGTTATGCATCTGAACACTGGTTGTTGCCAAACAATATCGTGGAAACCGACTGAATTCAAGCTTATCAAGAGGGATGAAAAACAACCCACGTTGACGATACCAGTGGTTACAAACTGGTTTGCCCATCACTAGAGAAAAATTAACTCCAGCCCTTTCCCCTTGGAAGTGGACTTTGTCACTGGGGAAGACAAGACCCATATTTTTGTTTCAAACCCTGGTCTTAAAACCCTGGTTAACCAGCACTAGGACAAACAGGTTCGCACTGGTGTACAAAAACATCCACCGCAAATCACCAGTTGTCAATTTTGGAGGATTGGCAAATTAAGGACAAATGATGATTCTCTATACCACTATTATACAGCTGCTGTCGGTTTCTGAATCTTGAAAGCTTCAAGGCTGGTACCAGGTGATTTTGGCCTCGCGTACAATTCTGAACTCTTGAAAGTGCAGTTCGCATGTTAACATCACCATAACCGTTACTAACTACAACGCAGTGGAGTTGTTTCACAAATGGAAGATGGGGGTTTAAAAGAGGGAAAAAAAACAAACAATATCAAATCAAGTAAGAAGACAACAAAGAAGCTAACTGATGAAGATGACAACAATTACATGCAGAAGAATAGACAGTAGAATGAAAATCCATCTTTCTCGCCTGACTGATAAGGCTGGTTATGCATCTGAACATGGTTTTGTCGCCAAACAATATCGTGGAAACCGACTGATCCCGCTTATAAAGGATGAAACAACCCACGTTAACGATACCAGTGGTTACAAACTGGTTTGCCCCGTCACTGAGAAAATTAACTCAGCCCTTCCCACCTTGGAAGTTGGACTTTATCACTGGGGAAGACAAGCCCATATTTTTGGTTTCAAACCCATGGTCTTAAAACACTGGGTTACCATCAACGAGGAAGAAACAGGGTCGCACTGGTGGTACAAAAACATCCACCTGAAATCACCAGTTGTCAAATTTTGGAGGGATTGTCAAATTAAGGACAAATGATGATTCTCTATACCACTATTATACAGCTGCTGTCGGTTTCTGAATCTTGAAAGCTCAAGGCTGGTACCGTAATTTTTGGCTCGCGTACAATATGCAACTCTTGATAGGTGCAGTTTACGCATGTAACATCAACATAACCGGTACGAAACAGCAGTGAGTGTTCCAAATGGAAGATTCAGATAGAAATGATAAACACAGTAACAATCACTCGGACCACAGAAGGTAAATTATGCTGAGATTGGATTGAGAATCAGAAAATGAATGCAAAAACAAAGAGCTTGACTTATGAATAAAAGTTGGAAAATCAATGAACATTAGTAATGGAACATCATTGAACATATTAATGTAAGAAATTATACGTTTTATTTTTAAATAGTTTGTAAACATGCACATAGTATTAATTTTTATTAAATGAAAGAGAATCAGAGCTTTAAGACATGACTCGAGCATATGACTTTAAAAGAAAGCCTTTTGCATAGCATTAAATATGATAAACAATAACATTTGTCATCAAATTTGTGATCAATGTTCAGGAAATAAATATAACTGAAATTCACACTGAAATGCAACTTAGAAGTCAATGAATTATTTCACATAGTAAAAAATTTATCTAAAAAATACGAATTAATTGCTTGCAACTAATCTCACCCTAAATCCTTAGGCATTCATTTGTAATGGATAATGACAGTCCACCTAAGCCCAATAAATTTGGAGGTTGTATGACGAGTGAGCCCGCATTATTTTCAATCAATTACTTCTCAACCATTTCTCCATCAAACTACCCGTGCATATATCTCACTACCAGACCTTTACAACCAACCCGCACAAATTCCTGGAGCTCAATTTTTTGTGTTCCGATTCTTAATTCTGCCAAAAGAGGGAACCTTTTCACACAACATATTTTTATTTAAAAATTTTTCCTGTAATTAAAGACACTATCAGTGATTTTTATTATCCCGAAAGAGTCAAATATTCAAAATTTCAGGAATAAGCTTAAAATGAAGAATAAGCCATAAGAATTATCATATTTTCCTTTTTCCCCTAAAGAATGACCGAAAACGAAGAAACGGCAGTTTCAAAGATACGATCTCCATTCAATTACTGTAGTATAAGTGTCCTGACGGACACTAATGACTAAAGATCCTTTTGTCCTTGGTAGTTTGCTTTTGGTCTATAATTGCAGGGTATGTTGGATACCTATACTTGTTACAGACATAATGCAAATCATTATTTTTGATGATTTTTTTCGATTTTCTGATTTTAGCAAATCAAATCACCGATAGTGCCTTTAATGTTTTCATTTCCAAAATCTCATTATATTAAGCATATAATGCCATGCTTTTGGCGATGAGTGCTCATAACCAGCTATACAATATTTGGTAGTATAAATTGCAAGTTGGGGGGGCACACCAAATTATCCTAAATAAACAAGGCGGTTCTCTCGCAACCACAATCCCTCGCCTTGCTTTTCCGCGCTTACTTGAATACAAAAACCAGCCACCAGATTGGCAACTGTGCGAGTCCACAGGGGTGTCCCCAAAAAATTTGTGCACCCGATAAACTCCAATTTCTAACTAGTTTTACTTCCCACTATTTCATTTGACCACCACCCGAGGGTCCCCACATTTTCCATTGTGAGATATTCAGCTTTCAAGTTGAAACCCCCCCCACGAGCATAAGTCAGAGAGTTTTAGGAGTACACCCCTGGTTTTTTGCATTTATAGTATTCTTTAACTGACTTCCGCTCTTTCATTACAGCCACACCAGGGTCACAAACAAAATTTCCACTTGTGGGATCTAATCATTAGAGTCCTCAACAAAGCTAGATAACTAAGATGTTTAGGAGTGCACCCCGGGTTGCATTTTGATAGTATCTATACCTCTCACTCTTTCATTAGACACCACCCTATCGTCACCACATTTCCATGTGGCGATAATTAATCTTGAAAAGTCCCCCACATGAGCACGTAAGAGATGTTTATGAGTATCACCCCCCGGTTTGCAGTTATAGTATTCTATACTTCTCACTCTTTCATTTTGATACCACCATAGAGGCACAACATCTTCCGTTTGGTAGATATTACTCTTGAAGGCCCCAACCTAATCGATAACCAAGAGATGGTTAGAGTAGCACCCCCGTTTGCATTTATGTATCTTTATTTCCTGCTCTTCCATTTGAACCTCCACCCCCAGGGCCCAAACATTTTTCCATTGTAATATATTAATCATGAAAAGTCATATGCAAAATCCCTTAAAATCACTAAATTTAGTAAAATATGAAAAGTAAAATTTATTTAATTTGGCAACACTATTTTTTGAAAAATCATGTGACCACATTTATTAAATTTGAGTCGCCTACGGTGTCCCATAAAGTGGGAAATGCACAATTTTGCGTAATTTTCACATTTTCCAAGAAATGTAAACAGGCTGGCAACCCCAAAAGACTGACCAGAAAGTATAAAACTCATTTCATGAAAACACTGCTCTAGCTATATATATTGATTTTTTTGGTTAATAACCTTTGTTGTGGTGTACTCCCCCCCCCTTTTGATTAGTCTTCTTGTTTTGTTACACCACCAAATCACACACAGCCATAAACTGCCAAATGTCTAACACAGCGGGACCTAATTTATGTGGTCAACAAACTCCTGAATCAATTCTTTTTGAAGGTGTGTATTTCATACTGACCATTGACAACCTGAGTAAATTTTGGTTGAAAAGGACCAAGCATTTAGCATTGAGTTGCAATTTTAAAGTAATCAAGAATGCCCCTTTTAATGGCCCACATGCCTTTTGACCACAATTATTAATTCACACAAAAGAATGTTTACCATATAGTAGGTCTCATGTAGCGAAGAGGAATTTTGCATATCCACTGTAAACCATTTATTGCGATACAACAGCAATTACGCATATTTAAAATAGATCAATTGCATCAAACAATGCCCCCTTAATTGATCCACTTGCACTTTGACCGCAATTGTGATTCATACAAAAGCTTACGGCATATAGAAGTCTCATGTACGCGGAATTTTTGCATATCCAATGTACCATTTCAGTGATACAGCAATTATGCATATTTATTAAAGATCAATTGTATCAAAAATGCCCCTTTAATATCGGCCCACATGCACTTTGACCCAATTATGATTCAACCCCCAAGATGCATGCATAGTATTCTTTCAATGCAGCGAAGGAATTTTGCTATCCGGTGTACGGTTTTAGAGATACAGTAATTAACGCTATTTAATTAGCTCCTTTGCATCCTACGCCGCTTGTATCACACAGCTCAAATTGAAAAAGATGCGCACCATAATAGGCTTTCATTCAGCCGTGAAGGATTTTCCGTATCCAAATGGTACCGTTTCAAAATTATAGCAATTAGCTGTTTTTTTTGCATATTAATTGCTCATTTGCATACTTAATTTTGCCCGAAATAAACGATAACGCCCGAATCTAATCAGTTTCGAGAAACTCCCAGCCCGCTCCCTTCCACCAATTTAAATCATCATAACGCCTTCTATACGGAACCTCAGAAAACCTTGTAACACCAGCTTAGGCGTGAAAATTTTCGTTATTAATGATAGAATACTTACATTAGCAAGTTTTACGCCCAAATCTATCAGGAATCAGTCGAGACTCGTGTACCCCTTCTTCCACCCCAACTTTCCACCATCATCATAGCCCTTACGGAACTCCAATAAATCTACACAGCCCGGAACACTGACGTCAGACAGACGTCATGACAGACAGACAGACAGACAGACATACGACAACAACAGACAGACAGACCGACAACCACAGACAGACAGAAAAGTGATTACTCTCTGCCGAACAAAGTTTCGGCGAGCCAAAAAACGCACAGTAACATTTGGTTTTGGAACACCTAGGAACAAACCTATTATCTTTTAAAAAAACAAAAGCCGTGCCAATTATTCACATTTGAGTAGTAACAATTTGTGTGTTTCACAAACTGAATCATAATATCTTCCAAAAAGATCACTGAAAAAAGGCCTCAGAATATAAGTGATATGCTTTATAGCACAAGGAGTATTTTGCCAGTAGATAAAGTTCTGTCAGTCAAGTTTTTCTCAACATGATTCGTATGGTCACGTTGTTTCACATCGGGACTGCATGAACTTCTTGAAAACGCCACCAATTACCGGAACTCCAGGAGAATCACATAAGCATGCAGCAGCTTATAGGCCTGGAATTTACAGTAACATACGATGTACATGAGGTGCCATCAGATGCTAGGACGTAGTCATCGGGGCAATAGCACAAGAAAGATTCCGGGCTCGTTCGACAAACTCCTGCTCCCCGCCGTTGTTGTTCTGACATTCCTTGACAATCTGAGGATCACAAGATATCGTATTTAACAATATTGTCAGAATTTCCATTTAGAACTGTATTGGCAATACTGCATCACTATTATAAGGGAGTAAAACATATTTGAAGTCATCAACATCATTAACTGAGATGATGTCCAGTATATATTTGATAGACGTCTTGACACGCAGGTCCTGGTTAGTACAAGCTGCACTGTAGGAAATGACCATACTCCAAATATCTTGGCCATGTGTAGCCTCTTACTTTATGTAACATACATGCATTTGAATTAGAATCCTGGTTCCCTTCAGACTCAATAATTTTGCTTTAAATTTGAAACTTATTTAAGGGCCATCTTAGGTCCTTCATTTGTATTTTTCCCTAAAATTGGACATAAGCAACCCAACTCTCAATTTATGACAGTGGCTATAAACTCCCTCATATTTATGACAACCTGCTGTAACATGATTGCCACATAAGAAATGGGCAACTCTGCAGTGGTGAATGGGCTCGGAGGGTTCTGCATTAAACATTTGAGTGAAGGGTCCAAAATGGCACTGCACAAAAGTACACCCAAATTACACCAAATTATAATTCTGATAGGAAATTACATCAGATTCATCATGACAAGAGTTTAAATTTGCCATTTGTCTATGGGAAACACATTTGTGCCCTTTTAGGAGATGTCCCTTGTCAAATATCTGGCTGGGCAAGTGTCTTGTCAAGTAACCAACATTTGGCAATGCATTCTTGTATCTCTTCGCAATTGGACTCAAGACATTTGATTTGAACCCAGACCAAAATCTTGATCTACCTTTGAAGTGGTAACCACTATGAAACAAGATTCAAATAGCATTGTTTCAATCATGAAAGTGGCGAGCCCTATGTGTATCCATTAAAGGGTGTTAAAAAAATGCCAAAAGTACTCTCATTTTTATCCCTTTATTATGTAAATGAATGACTTCCTAGGTGGAAAACTAAATCAATGCCTTTTAAAAACTGAAAAAAAAATCTTTTCATCAACACGAAGCTCAGAGCCGCATAACTTACCGACACAATGACAACCATTGTCATCAAGGGTGAAACCTTGTGGACATTTGCATTCATAACCTCCTTCAAAGTTTACGCAATTGGAACCTGAAATGGGAGAATAATACAATTGGATGTGTTAAACTAGAAAAAAAGATTAACAAAGAGTTTTTCTTCTGCCAAGAAGATTAATCCTGAATTGGTACTATATTCACCTTATAAGCACTCAGGGTTCTTCTTTTGTTTTATTTTTTATAGCAAAAGGTTTGCTACCTTTGGAGTTGACAAATATGTATGAATATTGAATCAGCAATGTAATTGTAAACAAGGGCTGGTATTCTCAAAGAGAGTCTAAATTTAGACCCGGGTTTAAACCAGGCTTGTCCGTCATGGATGGACCTTTTCCCTTTCAACATACTATGAAAGTTAAATGTAATGAGTGAGAAAATTCCTCATGGATGGGCTGCTTCGGCCCATCCATATGGAATTTTCTCACCCGTTATTGCACACTTTCATAGTATATTGAAAGGAAAAAGGTCCATCCAGAAGGACCAACAACTTCGGGAAAAAAACCGGCAAGACGGGGAGCTCATTGCCGGAAATCGCCGACTCGCGGGTAAATTTTATTGACGCAAAAGAAAGAAGAGAAAAAAATAAGGAAATATCACGAAAAATTTTGATATAAACAAGGAAACATGTAATAATTCAAGGGAAACAAGATTAACATAAACCATTAATTGAATAATAACAGTAGGAAACTGATCTTTTTGATTACCAGTGTGTTTATTTCTTGATAAAATCTGAGACGAAAATAGCTAGGTCTCTGATCAAATCACCACAAAATCTATCGCAAGAAAGCCGACCCTCATCACTGTATCAAATTTCTTATCAATGTCATCAACGCACGTGTTTACAACTTTAGTAGTCACTCCAGTATCAACCGTCGATCTTGTATTTCTTTAAGAAAATGGTTTCGTTGGATAATAATTTTTAAATGCGAAAAGAATTTAACCAATAATGTCTTTGTAAGATTACATACATATTTTGATTGAAGTCTGTAAATTTTAATTAAAAAATTTAAATAAGGATTAAAAAATAACCTTATTCCCCACGTGGCTGAATCTACCAAATATGACATCAACTGCATAGCAAAAATTCGCAACTCAAATAGCTTGTCAATTGGGCAACTCGATTTTTCAAAAAGCTTCACTTCTGAGGGGGAAGACCCCCACCACCCCCCCCACCCCCCCTCCAACACCCCCCCCCTCCGTACACCCCCCCCCCCCCCCCCCCCCCCCCCCCGGCCCCCCCCCCCCCCCCCCCCCCCCCCCCCCCCCCCCCCCCGTTGCCGCTACACTCTCCGCATGGCTGCAAAACCGCCGTATAAGTTGGCGGGAAATCTTGACTTCCTGCCGGGAAACAATATTTTTTCCAGTCGTGAGGACCAAGCCTGGTTTCAAAAAAACCCGGGTCTAATTTAAACTCTCTTTGAGAATACCACCCTATTCTATAATTACATAAGGGTTGTCTTGCTAATTCACTATTCATACATATTTGTCAACTCCAAAGGTAGCAAATATTTTGCTATCAACAATGATATAAGATGTTTTTTTTTTTTTTTTTTTTGAATCAGCAATTTAATTATAAACTAGGGTGGTATTCTCAAAGAGAGTCTAACTTTAGACCTGGGTTTAAACCAGGCTTGGTCCTTCTGGATGGACCTTTTCCCTTTCAACATACTATAATCGCCGTCATAATTTCTGAAACAAATTGCACGCGCGCGTCTGTTGAATTGCGTATTGGATTCCCGTTGTCAAGCGTTCGGCACACACTTCCGGGTTTACGCGTGCGTAACCAGAATTTTGTTTCAGAATTACTGACTAAGAGTATATGAAAGTTAAATGTAATGAGTGAGAAAATTCCTCATGGATGGGCTGCTCCGGCCCACCATATGGAATTTTCTCACCCGTTATTGTCAACTTTCAGAGTATATTGAAAGGAAAAAGTCCATCCAGAAGGACCAAGCCTGGTTTAAACCCGGGTCTAAAGTTAGACTCTCTTTGAGAATACCACCCCTAGTTTATAATGACATTGCTAATTCACTATGATACTATGTGTCAACTCCAAAGGGTAGCAAATATTTCTATCAACAATGATATAAGTGCTAATCTTGATTGATAATTCAAAACATAATCCAAAAATTTGATTGGTGGGCACTTATTATGGCATTGGAATTCAACTCAATTTACAGACTTCCAGCAGGGAGAGGAAATTATGGATGTGAACATCAAAGTTGGCCTCTTTGATGAAAAACCCAGATGAGGGGTTGTAAACCAAAGTTGATTTGAGTAGGACATTGCCAATTAAAAAAAAAATAAAAAAACCAATTAATATACCAATGGCCCTGTTCATACAAAGTCTTTATGTCTTTCTCAAACATGCATCAACTGAATTTAGCCAATTTTGAAAAAGGCTTTCAAAATAAAATAACAAAGTAAAAAAAACAAAAAAACTAAATTTTACAGTAAAAAAGAGGGGGTCATGATCTACCAGAGAGTTATTGCTATTAATTTTTGTAGCACACATCTGGTAGAGTGCATGTTCATGGCAATAAAACTCATGTAAAGATAAGTTTGAGTAGAGCTCAAATATTTCAGTTGGCAAAAGAAAACTACAAGCCAAAAAAAATCCTTGGGAATTAATCAAACTAAGCTCATTACTTCAAATAAGATACAAACATATGTTCACTATATTTCTCTCCTCTACTAACTATATTATTTTCATCAAGTTCTAATCACAATCAAAAACTCGATATTGTTCTAGTGCTAAGTTTTGACAACACCCCTTTCTTACCTGGATAACAACAGTTTGGCCAGTGGCCATTCTTTCTCATCTGTCAATGAAGAAGAGAATTAGTACAATTCTGCACCTTTTCTAAGAATAATTATTCAAAAACACATATGTTTTATAATCATCAACTGAAGCCATGATTCCTTTCCCAAGTTGAAGGAAAACATATGCATTCCCTTCTTAGAGTGGAATGCCACAAATTACCATAATAACACCCCTAAAGAGAAATGTATCGCCCAGTGACCCCAGGTCACACTGTCGGACCTTAGATCTCCCCTTCAATTCCGTTGGCTCAAGCCCACACGGACGCGGTACATATCGCTGTGGGCGGCTGGAAGGGGGAATCAACATTGGAAAGGAAGAGAAATCAGGCTTCAGTAGATGATTTATAAACAATAATGTGTTTGAATAATAGTTCATACACTGAACTGATTCCTTTACACCAATGTGACTGAAACTATGCATTAACCCCCGTTGAATGAATATTTTCAATCAACACCAGACTAGCAAAATCAGTGGAGGTGGAGCATGATATTTCAGAGAGCAGCCATAGGATGCAGTCAAAGGTAGACCAAAAACGGCCCAGAGCCAAAAACACAGGGAATCTAGATTCCTAAAAGTCAGGAAGCCAATAAACTCACCTAGATATGAGAACACCAGGGGTGAGTAAGGGACCTCAGACTTTATAAGGATTAAAAGGACCTGGCCAAAGGTTTTTTGGAGGATGGCAGAGCCGAGAATCCCGCAGAGAAATCCCAAGCCTAAGGAATAAGCGAGAGGAAGAGCTCCGGCAGAGACTGGACGTGCGGGTAGGGCCCTGGAAAAAGGGCCCGAAGCACCCTACGGCAAAGGCGGAGAACAAGGCCTCACAGCTTTGCGAACAACTGAGGATCCAGGGAAAGGAACCAGAGAAGCGCAATGCGGACCCGCGTAAAGACGCGGGCGGGGCAAAGAGCCTAACCCCAAAAAAACGGAGGAGCGGGCCCCATAGGAGCCGGGTCCGATAAGAACACCACAGAAGAACCCCGCGGAGAGAGGCCCGGGGGAGATAAAGGTTGAGAGAATGAATGGAAGGATAAAGCCCAGCCCCGTGGAGGGCTGAGAGAAAAGTCCGACCCGGACCCGGAGGAAGAAGCTTACAAGGAGAAGGAAAATCTCCGAGCTAATCAGCCGGGAAAGGGGCCCGAAAGAGTAATAAAAGGAGAGTGCTAGAGCGGACGCCGCCACCAAGGACGAGTGGGGGCTCCGCCAAGAAAATCGCCGATAGAACTCAGACCCCACGAGGGAACTAGCCTTTCGGGTCAGAAACGGACGCCTCGCAGGAGCAATGGAACAAACCAACGTCACCGAAGGGCGAACCAAAACCAGGCTGTGGTAGGCGGAGATAGTTGACCGAAAAGTCCAGACAGCGGATGATCGGAAAACAGCCAACAAAGGCTCAAAATAAGCGAAAAGTCCCACCTCAGACTTTCACAGTCAGGAGGGAGGACGATTCAGCCTCGGATCGGAGTAGACAGAAACACCGAGAAAGAAAGAGGCAGACCTCGCAATACCGGGCGCGCGGCACCAGGAAACCGGGCAACCGAAGAGCAGTCAAAGGCTAGATGAATGATAAACTAGCACTCCCCAGATCGGGCCAGAGTCAAAACCGGCCCAAAAAGTAGACAAAGCGGGTAAACCCACCGAGAAGTCTTAACACGAGGGGAACCCAGAGGTTAGCTCCGCAGAAACACGATAGAGCCTCGAGAGGCGAACCGAGCCGATAGCTCACTAACTGCTCGGGAAAGCCTGAGCAGAAGTCTACCCAGTGGCGACTGCAAGCAGAGAGCAGGTGACAAAGTCGTAGAAGGACAGGAATGATCCAAACATGAGGAACTTCTTGGCCGAACGACGGAACGGTATCGAGGAGGCAAACAAGTAGCTGCGTAGCCGAACTCCGGCCAAGGGCATAGGATGCCACCGAGAAGAGGTCCGCGGGCAGCATAGCGGCTTCGACACAATATCTCCCGAGGAGAAGGAAAGTGAAGAGAGCCACCGGAGAAGTGCTACCCGAACGGGCGAGATACCGATTAAGGGATCACCAAAGCCTCGAGAAAAGGGAGCAATCAACTCGTCAACCAAACTCGAGACGTCAGACTTGGAAGAATGACTCACAGCGGGGGTTTACGCCCCAGAGACACTTCCACCCGGGAGCGAGAAGCTCCCAACCGACTAAGTTCAGAGTACTTTGGACGACTAGGATAAGAGGGGATAAAACACCCCAGTCGGAAGTGGGCAACACCAATCAAGGGCTCCAAGGTCGTAAAGACAGGAGCCAGCGCAACCGAAGTGCCCCAAGACCCCGAGGGTACTAAGTGGAAAGCACAAGAACCAGTCGCAAGGCACGGCGGGAAGACTAGACCAAGCCAACTGCCAAGAACAACTGAGAAAACCACCTGTGAAGGCGAGTTCTGAGAACCCACCAAACTAGGGAATACCCCGTAGCGGGGATTCCCACTAGGCAGCACAGATGAGACAGAAGGCGCGGCAAGAAAACCCGCAAGTGAAGAGATCGAACAACGGAAGCTGAAAAACCGCGGGAGGGGGAGGGGGGGAACCCCTTTTTTTTTTTTTAAGACAGACCCCGACCGAATCGGGAGCCACCCTGAGTTAGGGCCCGGACGAGCCCCAACGCTAGGCCCGGACGAGCCCCAACCCCAACGCTAGGCCCGGACGAGCCCCAACGCTAGGCCGGAACAAGGCACGACGCTAAGCCCGTACGACGAGCCCCAAAGGGGGGGGCATCGTCGAGCGACCCAAAACCCGTGTCAAGGTCCCCCCGAGGGAGCAGCGGGGACCATGGGGAGTCAGCTGGGAGCCAAAGGATTGTGCGAGAACTGTCAAAGCAAGCCCCTAATCCCGAACAAACGGAGACGGGATCCCACGGGTCAAGACACGACCAAACAGTAGGCGGAGTCCAGGCGAGTCGAAAGGCCTCAAGGGCTAGGAGTTAGGTGGGAGCACGGGTAAGGTTAGGCAACAAGAGCGAAACCACCAGCGCAAGGACGAACAGAGCCAGAGGGGGGAGGGCATCCACCTGGGTGGGAGCCAAGCCCCAATGAGGGAAACTCTCCGAGCATCAGGTCAAGTATGAATAACCAAAGCCGGAACGGCAAGAGGCAGGCTAGGCTCCGAGGCCACCAGCGGCATGTAGGCGAGTGTCCCGCGCCCGCCAACACCAAAGTGAGGACAGAGGGCAAGGAAGAAACAGCCAAGGCGCAATGATCAGGTTTCCCCATACGGGGTGTAGGCCGGAGAAGGACATAGAGCCCCTACCCCAGGCTGAGACGGCCCAGTGAAGCCCTGGAAGGGGCCACGCTAGGACCAGCATAGGCATAGGCCTCCTAAACATCGAAGGGGGCCAAGGTAATACACCAAGCAGAGGGCATCAGCCCTAGGCCAGGCCAGACAAGGCCCAGCCCAGCGCGTGGGAAGGAACCAGGGCCAGCTACCCCGAATGGAGTGAAGGGTCTAAGTCGAGAAGCAAAGCTAGACGATGAAAGCCCCAAGCCTAGGCAAGCGAAGTCAAAAGACCGCCAAGGCTCTAGGCAACGACCTCCAAGGAAGTCAGGGGCTTAAAGACCCAAAGACCCGCATCAAAGCCAAGGCTAGAACACGGTCTAGACCCCAAGGGGGAACAGAGACTAACGCCGGACGGCAAATGTCACTAGGCCCGACTCCGAAGCGGCGCTAGGCCCCTTGATCCCCAGGAGGGGAGAAGCGAAGCTGCATCATAGACAGAGTCCAAGCTCCCCGAGGGATACAGTGGACCAGGCTAGCTAGCAGTAAGCCTAACAGCCACAGCATAAGAGCAAGGACAGCCAAGGCCTAGGGCCCACGCCTAAATGCAGAGAACAGAGGCCTCAAGTCCCCTATGGTGCACACGGAACGGATCCGGGCGCCACCACGAAGGAGATAGGCTACCGGGCAGCAACAGTCAGCCGCCAACGAAGGCAGCGACGGAAGCTCCGGCGACCCAGAGCTGAAAACCCATGGGAGCCGGGAGCTGAGTGCATAAAGGCTAAGGTCCGGATATCGACGAAGCTGCAAGCTGTAGCCGGCAGGATGCGCCCAGGCCGAGGCGATGCGTGCTAGGCCCACCACAGGCAGGGCAGGAGCAACCCCCGTAGGGGACCCTGAATTGCGAAGCTAGAGCAACGTCAGAGAGGGACGCGGTAACCAGGGACTACACAAGGCTGAGAGGGCTTTCACACTAAGGCAAGGCACATGCAACAGGGGTGAAGCCACTGAAGCTAGGGCGCCCCTGCGGGGGAGCCCTGCCAAGAGCAGACTTGGATAGATCCAAGAGACAACACGAGACCTACAGATCCCCGAAGGGAGGCACGAGAGCCCAAGCGGCGCGACATCCCGGCAGGGAGACAGATCGCGGCGCCGAGAGTTGAAAGTCAACACCATGGAGAAGGGGGCAAAAAACCCTACGAGCAGCAGCCCCGTAAGAGGGGACCAGATGCTGTTGGTTAAAGGCCGGAAATCCACGCCAACGAGGAGGATAATAAAGGTCACCCGGAAATCAACGCGATGACGGCGGATAAACGGCCACCGGAAAAAGGCGGTGGGCCAGGCGTCGCAACCTGGGCGGCGACACCACAGGGCCTCCCACAGGGACCAAGCCGGACTGGCATAGGCTGGGCAGCAGAAGCCACGAAGCTCGACTGCACCCAACCAGACCCTGACGAGGGTACAGGCGGAGAAGGCGTGGGGACGACACCCAAGTCCCAGGCACGTAAGCCGAAGGGTCGTGGACGGGTACACCGCCGTGCCCCGGCCCGCCAGGCTTGTACCACAGAAGCTTTTGACCGGCCCCACGAAGGGAGGACAATCCGCTGCAGGTAGCGGCGCACCTGCCCGCTCGAAAAAGAGGGGTCCGAAGCAGCCCCGACAGCAACCTGGTGCCAGAGGCTGGGCAGCCGACGGCGGAGGCACGGAGTGACTATAGCCTGTGGGGGCTCCCGCGAGCGGAGCCCCGGTCGAAAGATTATACCAGACTGACCAGCCCCAGAGTCCAGCACGACGGGGTGGAAAGTCACGTACGGGATGCAGCGTAACCCGAGAAGGCAGGCTGCGGCGAGTACTGAGTCCCCGCGGGGGTAAGCCACGAAGGCTGCCCCGTAGGAACGCCAGTGGCAGGGGACCACCAGCGGTCCCCACCATAGGCGGACCCGCGTGGAAGCAGGTGCCGGGGGACCAGCACTAGCAACCACAGGAGGCGTACCCGCATGAGAGGCATGAGCCGCCTGAGTCAGCTGGGGCATCTGTTTCTTTTTTTTTTTCGGAAAGCCCAACCCAGCGAGAGCAAACGCTCGCTTACGCCAAGCCCCGAAGGAGCCGGTGCAGCGTACGGCGCCTGCTGAGGAGGCACTGCATGACTAGCCATGTAAGATGCGGGGCAGAGAAGCGTAGTCAGCACGCGGAGTACCGCAGAGGGATACGAAGCCAGGCCCCAGGGTGCCGAAAAATACCCCGAAGTAATGGCCACCATAGTCGCAGTAGAAGTGCCCGAAGACAACGGTACCGCAACCACGTTAGTAATAGTGGGGATAAAAACGGCGATGCGATCACCGGCGACCGCGGCACCACCATCACCTCTCACCCCACCGGAATTGTCGCGGTCGCCAATCCACCTAGGGGATGGCAGCGCGACCGCGCAGCCTGCCCACCGGAGCAGCCCTAGGCTGAACACAGGACGAGCTAGCGGCGATGATGCGCTGAGGAGGCGGCCCGAAGCACCCCATCAGCGCTTCGGAAGTAGCCGAAGCTACCTCACCTTGGGAGCACCCAAAGCAGCAGCGGGCTGCCTTGGACGCACCCCGGACCGGGCCCGACTACCACCCCCCCCCCCTCCCCTGTGTACGCAACACGAGCGGGTACCCATGCCTCAATGGGTAACCATTGAACCTCCGACAGTCCAGACGAAAGAGGCGCACCGGTGGTGCGGGAACACAGCATGTGATCGACACAAGGGGATGGGGATCCCATTCAGGATGGAAGAGGGGCAGCGAACGCAATTATGCGCCGTGACGGGGTGAGCGTGAGCTGTAGAGGGAATAGCGGGCGCAAATAAAAACCGTACAGAAAAATAACAGCGTGCCGTGAGAGGACTCCGGTACGCAAAGTCAGACCACAAAAACCAAATCGGTAACTGAGTCACGAACGATTAAAGAAATTTTAAACACAGTTTGAATATTTAGTAAGTATACCACAAGCATATAATAAAATAAACACACACTAAACCATGTAAATTGTTAGCGAGCAATCCCGATAACAAAGTGACACGAATAACAAAATCACACATAGTCAAAGGCAGTCAAAGCAGCAACACGTGCCGTCAATGGCTGCTTGTTTACCTTGTTTCCCGCGGTACACAGATCCACATGACCGCAACTGCGGCAAAAAAGGATACTAAAAATAAGAGATCTCCGACGGCGTAAAAGTCTCCGTTTATTCCGTCCGATTGAGCGCTATAAATCAAGTATATAATCCAGTATATATTCCAGATAGATATGGCATAGTAGTAGGAGTATTCCGTTATGAGAGACAACGAGTCCCGTATCAAAATCTCAGTTAATTTGGCTGTAATATTGCCAGAGCTGCGGTAAACACGCGTCCGTTTGAAAACAGCCAAAACGGAATTGAAGAAGAGCTAAGGTCGACAGGGTGTGACCTGGGCGCACTGGTCGAGACCATTCTCTTTTCGGGGTGTTATTATGGTAATTTGGGCATTCAACGTCTCAGAAGGGAAATGCATATGTTTCAGTCAACATTGGCTGTAAGGAAACTCAGTCAGGTAAGATTTTTAATATATGTTACTTGTGGTCAACAAGAAGCACCAATATTACAATTTAAACAAAAAGGGTTTTAGAAATGCCAAATATATTGGGAAAGATACTCGGTGTACAAAAAGTGTAACAACTGATTAACCAATCCACTTGGTTTTATATTTGTTATAGTTTTTTGTGAGAGGGATGCCCAAATGACTGCAGATTCAATTTGGGAGCATCTAAAAATACATCGGTACTCGGGACCGCTTGTGAGCTGCCGTCGCGGTTAGTGAATGATAGGCCCTAACATGACCTTTGACCTGCTATGTGACCTGACCTCAGCCAACAACTGAGGGATTCCCATGTTGCCCATGATTTAAGTTGGTACCAAATTGATTCAACTTTTTTTTCAATAGAGGTCAATTTTACATTTTCAGACTATTTACAACTTGACCTAACCGCCTTGACCTTGGAAGTGTGACCTTTGACCCATCAACAAATGAGGGATCCATGTTGCCACCTTTGATTCAAGTTTGGTCAATTGAACTTAACTTTTCAGATGAGGTCAATTTTACATTTTCAGCCTATTTTACAACTTGACCGCACATGACCTTTGACCTTGGCATGTGACCTTTGACCTCATCAACAAGTGGCGGGATGCCATGTTGCCACCTGTGACCCAAGTTTGGTTTAAATCCCATCAAAGTATGTGGATATTACAGCAAATGTTAACCCCTTTTCACAACAGACATCAAAAGACATCAACAACAGACATCATCAAAACAGGACTACAACACAGTGGACAAAGTATCCCTAGTGTCTTCCTGCCTTAGGCAGGCCGACACAAAAATACAGACTAGACGACGCTTTTGGACTTGTTTAAGCTTCTTCATGCTGATTCTAAATATGGTCATGAACATGCTAATTTTGAAATTCATGAAAATATTTGAAAAAATTTTGATCAGGAGTGCTGGAATGAAAGGTGCATTCGTGATTCCCAGCACCTTCATTTTATCCACTGTGCACTAGATATGCGTGAGACAAACTCATTCACAACTTTTTAGCTGATTCTGACTTTGCGGTTTTGTGTTATGAGCAAATTACACGTTTCCCACGGTCCATATGCTACTGTGCTATAATTTCTGTTCGTTTCCGGACGAAAAATACAAATTGCAGAATTTATACACACACGATAGAATTGCATTAAGATTTGGCACACATGGATTACTAATCTAACGTTCAGAGGATATGAAATCTCAACTTGTTGAGGTGTCGGGGGGACGAGGCTGTGGATCACGAAAGCCCCTTTAAGAGGGGTATTCATCATGTAAACATAACAGTGATGTCCGTTTGATGAAGGATCCATCTGATACATAAACACCCATGGCCAGAGATCTTATCTCATGGCCTAAGCCATGAACAACACTTAAGCATCTGGCGCAGTATAGCATGGTTCCATCATGACAGCTCGATTCAATACCAAATATTCTAGAACTGTGTTGATTGACTAAACATGTTAGATGAGCACGGTCTAGCGAAAAGGACCCCGCTTAATTATTGAATTAACCCCCCCCCCCCCCATATTCATATTAATGCAGTTAATACATTCAAAAAGTTTAATTACCTTAGCAATTCTTTCATCTGTGACCAAAGCATCAGTAATATTGAGGGCAAGAGTACACATGCAGTTACAGAACGATGTCAAAATAGTTTAGAGAGTCAACTCCCTCACAGCCCGTATCAGGCCCCGTATGTAGCAACCTCGCACGTACACTGTGGGGTTCATGTTATTTACTTGCGTGAGTTGTGTTCACGTTGTGGTTTTTCACATGATCAATTAATTCTCTTGGTATATTCACATCCACTGAAAATAAACAAATAAATAATCGGGAGAGAGGTTACAAACTGTTCCCTATTGGTAGGTCTTAATGTAACAGATTTCAAACTATCAAGAGACGCGACGATCCCTTTCCAAAAAGGAATCCTGCATAAATATATCAGATCGTAATGCAACCTTATGCACAATTACCATACTGACCCGACACACCTACGTGTCTATGCTGTTCCATTAGACAGACTAAAGCACACATACAAATTAGAGGCTAAGGGTAAAATGTAATTAGGCTAAACTTCTTCCGACAACTGAATTTCCAGATCAACCAATAAGTGGGGTCGGAAAGACACACACACAAAAATTGGACAGACGTGATACAAAACAGCTACCGATTAAAACCAGAAAACCCATTTCAATTTACAAAGCCAATTTTTTCACACACACAACAAGAGAAAAATTAGGTTATAGATAAACCATTTTCAAAATTTCAAGACTTTGACACATTTCAAAACTAGGTTCAAAACAAGGGCTAAGATTACATTGATACTGAAATAGAGAACTAGAGTAAATAGGCACTATCAGTGATTTGCTAAAATCAGATCGAAAAAAAATCATCAAAAAAACAGATTTGTGCCAGTCGGTACAAGTATAGGTATCCTACCATACCCTGCAAATATGAAGGACCAGAAGCAACCTATAAGGACGAACAGATATTTTAGTCATAACTGTCCGAACGGACAAGAACTATAAAACGTAATTCAAGGAGATCGATCTTGGAACCCTGCCGTTTTCTTCCTTTTCTGTCAATCTTCAGTTGGAAAAAAGTACGGATGAGAATTCACAGGCTTATTCTTCACTTGTAAAGCATTCATGCAAATTTCAAATACTGATCTTTGCGATAAATTTCCCAATGATAGTGTCTTTAAGTTGAGCAAGTCCTCAACCTATGGTATTAACGGCTTCACAACTTTTGACAACCTGTCATAATATAGGTTCAAAACCAGGGCAATTGATTCACATTTGACACTGAACTAGAGAACTAGATTAAGTGCGCAGTCCTCACCATCTGGTATTACCCCTTGATTTATTTTACAAAGTAAATTGTCTAAATACTCACATTCACATGTCCTGCCATCCTCCGAGAGATTATAGTTGGATCTGCATTCACAACGATAGGAGCCTTCTGTATTGATACATGTCTGACCACAGGAATGACCAAGCGTACACTCATCAACATCTGATCAATAAATCATTAATCAAGATTGCATTAAGTATCAATTATCCTAACTAATCATCTAAATGACCAACCAACTTAAGAAATAAATTGCTTCAGTTTGACTGAATTCTGCATAAATTGGAAAAAGTTCTAAAGTTTGGTTTTGGTTTGGTCTTCTTTTTGGGTTTTAACACTCTACAAAGAATAACTCTCTCGAATATAGACAAGAGACTCATATTTCTCCAAACCAGAAACCAGCTTTCAAAACATGGCTTATGGAGACATACCAAATCAGCCAAAAGCACCTGAAACAGCTATAATTTTTAGGTTTGATATATCAATCAAACCTAAGAATGATAATAGTTCCAATATTCACTCAACCCTTATTGGTTTATTTGGTATTAAGGCCTGTCTAGTACCAAGGAGGTCACCGGTTCGATTCCAACAAGGAGCACATGGTTTTCAGTGTTTATGTGCACCTGTTGCTCTGGAGAAAGATTAAAAAATGAAAAGATTCTTGTCTACCCAGAGAAATATGTGGTTTCTTAATCTAGCTATCCCTAAAATTCCCCAGGTGAAATTTGTTTTTACGCAGAGCAGCCATTTATTAGTGCCTCCCTACTTGTATTCACCAAGCAATCTCTCCCTGAACTTATTTTCACTGTTCTTTTTCGCTGTTCAGGTAATGACTGGGAAACATCACCTTTCAGATTGCAAAGGTTCGGCTTTCCTGTCCCCGTTCTGCTCTCCCAAACCCGACACCAGAAAGCCCCGGCTATGTTATTCTCACATTCGGGCGGCGGGAAATTAAATGCAGTTACACCCTTAATTTAGCTTCTGCTGATTCACGGTGGAACTGATTTCAACGGGGCATGTCAAATTAGTTTTAAGATATGTACAACTAAATAACAAGTAATCATTGGAAATGAGTTCTGGATTTGTAAATAGATCGCAGTTGAGGCTTACAGCAGCTATTAGAAGTTTCTTTAACTAAAAATATTACAAAAGAGGAAAATTGAATTATTGCTTTTACTGCAATTTATTTTTTTGGAATTTGGAGAAAACTCTTTTGTGACACAATTTATTTTCTTCAAATACATACACATTTCTAAAGGAGCAAGACATTTTTGCCAATCCTTGTCTTTTGCAAGATTTAAGAAAATTTCACACAAAAGAATTTCTAACTTTACAGTGGTCCTATATTTGGAGGTGAACTCCGTTTAAAACAGGGAGCAAGATTACTAACGGATGCTGACTCAAATGCAAAGGTGAGTATAACAAAGCTTTGCCAAAGAAAGGCTGCCTAATTTGGGCAATTCTTTCTCTATGTCAAAGATTTAAAGGCGCATTTTGTGATTCCAGTACTTTGTTTTATTCATGGTTCACTAGATATCCTTGAGAAAAGCTTATTCACAAAATTTGAGTTGATTATGACCTTGTGGTTTTGTGCTATGAGCAAAAAGCTTGTTTCCCATGGTCCCATAGCCACTGTGCTGTAATTTCTGTCCGTTTACAAAATTGCAACTTTCTTACAGATACGACCAAATTCATATGCATGTAAGATTAGGTACACAAGGATTACTAATGTTAATGGTTCAGATGACATAAAAATCTCAACTTTTTTTAGTTAAGTTGAGGGGAATAGGTTATGGATCACAAAATGCCCCTTTAAATAAAATATTTTTGTTGAAATCTCACAAATATTTTGACCCAGAAAATTTTTACACTAGAATGTTTTGCATCATAATTTGTAATATTAATTGCATGTAGTTTTCAAATCGATGTGGTCATTTTTATACAATTGTACCAAAAGGTAGGAGAAAGATTATACTTGAACATGGGATTAATAGGTGGATATTGATTAATACCAAAATCTAGCTATTCTATTTCAAGCAGTGGGCTTAATATAGGTCTGGAGCCCGAAATTGTTTTCCTACTAACTGAAATTTGGACATTATCATTTGAATAAATAAGCTTACTTTTAACAAATGAAACCAAAATCATTTGTCTACATTAGGTGGGAAAACTGTGAAAATTTGTTAAAGTAATAAACTTCATGCATATTTTTTTATGAGGATTTACACAGAAGAATTACAGCAAATAAACATTTAAAAAATTCAGCAGGTATTTTACTTAAATCAAATCAAAGATTTATTTTCACATATATACCAGTATAGCATTACTGTGTCTGTCCAATTAACTTAAATGTTCACAATTAGCAGCAATATAAGCTCTTAAAATAATATGCTTTTTTTGGTACTAATAAGTTTGCCTATTAAAGCTTTACTTTCCAATGAAAGGTTGTACTAGGTTTTTTTTACTCCTACCTAAATATGAAGACTTGGGGGAATCATAGAAGCAAACATGCAGGTGCACCTAATTTTGATTAATGCCAGTGTGACATGATCACTATGTGAGTGCGGGGGTATGGGGTGGAAAGGGATGTTCTTCATTCAGGGTATACAAACATGCACTTCATGACATTTGGCAGTTCCTAATCAAGACTATGAAAAGAGCCTCTTTTTCATTGTTTTGCCTAAATTCTTTTAACCCTGCAACTTACTTTTTGTGGAAGTATCCGGGTAGCCAAGCAAGGGTATGCGATACATCTGCGGTTAGGAAAATAACCTATTTTCTGCATCTATAGGAAAAATGTACTATTTTCTATCTTGTCCAACCTTCTTCAAATTCCACACTGGCCGCTGATATGTGTAGAGGTTAAAGGTCAAAATTTAAAATTTCTTAAGTTGATGCATGACACTAAATTGTTAATATCACAACAATTTATAAAATGATTAAAGTAGAAAAATAGTTGCAAGACACGATGATAATTGGTTCTGGAGTTATGACATTAACACTTCCTGGGCCGAAGGCAGCCATTTAAAAATTGGGTGATTTTGGGTGATTTAAAATTAGCTGCGCATGTTGTTAGGGATAGCTAATTTCTCCAAATGGGTGATGTTTTGTTGAGTGAATAATTGTGCTCAAAATATGATATTAGCACTAAGGACAAATTGGGTATTTGAATAAAACAGCCCAAGTAAAACAAAAAAAATGAGTAAATTGTGTTGGAATTTCAATTTTAGTGTCAATTTTATAAGTTCATTTTCCATGAAATACAAGCACTTCACTAAAATGGGGGATTTTTTTGTATGTGTGTATTATCTGTATATTCATTACATGTCTATGCAATTGTAAGATCAGAGGATTGTATTGACTTGAGTTTATGTTTTTTTGACTCGGTATTCGGTATGACTATTTCAACACATTGATAAAAAAAAAAAGGGACTTAGTAAAGAAAAACCTAAACCTCTTCAGCACAACTTGTGTTGACCTGGCAGTAGTACTGTCATGACTGAGACTAGTCTGTAGCCCGCGGGGTGCATGCAGTGTTCTGATCTGCGGGGACGGTGGAATGATGTTTTATATTGTACTAGCAATGAAGCAACCAATGATTGATGCCAAAAATCAAGCACATCAGTTGCAACGCGGCCAATACAATTAAACATTAAACTGGAACCTCATTTGTTGCTTGCCACAAACGTATCCGCTTCGCAGCATTAAGCCACGTCCAGGAGTCAGGAACATTGACCGTACACGATCAAGACTCACACTGAGTGAGTGAGGACTCGGTGCCGGCGAAATTATCACTACGAGGTAGTCTGGCTCCTACGGGGGCATCTATCATAGCCATATCGATTTTTGGTTCAAATGCAAAATCACTGCCTCTAAATCTCCTTCGGTTCAATATGAATGGTCTTGAAAAAGACGTTTACTTCCTTCATTTTCATCGCTTCAGCAACACAACGCCATTTTATTTACAGCGCGATTCAGCCGTCGAGTGTTTCTATTCGTTTTACTATTTTCGACAAAAAGGCGCAATCACTTGTTTGGACTGCTACAATGCCCATCTATGACACTGATTTTCAAGGAAATTAGCATATCATGAGGTGAGTAGGGGGGTTTGAACATAGAAAAAATCCTTAAATATAAGAAAAAATAAAAACACCGCGACAGTATGGCTTCCAAGACCGATAACCGCCTTTTCTATGGCGTGTAAAACGACCTTGACCGAGGTTATGCCTGGTTTTCTGTAAGTATTTTCCGATTGGCCGTTGGACGATAAATGGCAGCGCATATCATTAATGACGTCACAACTGTGTTGTTCTTTTGATCGAGAAGTGATCAATTGTGCACAGTACGTGTTAAATAACTACACACCATCAAACCAAAATGTAATAAAGATCATTGACCTTTATAACTTTTGGCCACATTTGACCCTTTTGACATTTGACCCGATCATCATAGTTGTAGCAAACTATACTCCAAATTCCCTGGGATTAGATGAATAGCTTAAATATAGGTTGTTACTTGATTGGTGTTAAAACTTTACCCCTGAGGGCCTGTATGACCTTTGACCTGGCCTATCATGCTATGGGGAGTTGTTATAAGGCTTCACAAACTAAAATGCCACCTTAGTTTTCAAGGAATTTGCTAGGTCTGTCTACCAATGAGAACATACTGGGAGCTACTTGAGCTTGTTACCTTTCTATGGTGGCAAAATTCCAAAACTGTCAATTGCAATTGTATCTATCCCATTTGATTTAACTTGGTATAACTCATGCAGTCCTGTTTGTTCATATACCTGAGCACCTCCAATAAAGTACATGTACTTACTGTGGCCAAAAATACATTGTTACCAAAAAAAATACTTATCACTTTTTCGGGCAATCAAATAATACTAAAAAATGCTCAAGTTTCAACCAAAATGGTGTTTTCCACCTTTCACGTCAGGTTTGGTTTAAATAATTATAAGCATTCTAAGATGTGAAAAAAACCTGGTTTCAAAAAAGGAAGTGTCGTGGCATTTTCTGGAATATTCTTGTCTCTCTTTACATCATGCTTAGAACTGCGTTAAAGCATCCAATTTTGCATGTGTACTCAATTGCCACAGCCAAGCACTCGTACTCTACTCAGAAATCTACTCGTAAACCCCACAGCTGTGATCTAGAACAAACCCACCGAAGCCACGGCCATTACCCCATACCTTGACACGTCTTCCTGTCCATCTGCAGCTTGTAACGGTAAAGCTGACCATAGCTTTATCCAAAGTTGAGGACAGCGATGATGACACCCACCATTGTTGATGGTTGCAGGACTGGATGGTGGGAGCCATGAGAGAGAAGGGATGAGAGAAAAGATCAGGAAAGAGAAAAAGGAGGATATTATGAAAGGTTGCAACGAGAAGATTCAAATATCAGGTATCCTAAAATATTGAAAGTCTCTGATTTGGCCGATGTAAGCTTCCATCTCAAATAGCTCATCTGAACGGATAAGCTGAGAAATGTTGATGTGGTACAAAAATTGTGAAACATTTATAATTAGTATAGGACGCAAATACAAAATTGCAAAGCAAAATTACTATGTTCTCTCTTGAAGACATTTCTGTAGCATAAAACAAATGTAAGAATCATTGAGTATTAATCTATATGAAATTACTATAAGGACACAATATTTTGGTGCCTCAAATCTCTTGTGCCCCTTTAAGCCTGCACCCAATGGTGGCATGAGGGGAACCCAAGATTGAACCCAAGGGGGGAGGATCTCGTGATGGGGAGGCTCTGGGCTAGAGCGGCAGGGCAATGGTGGAAGATTCAGGAATATATTCCCAGGAGGTGCTCTCGTCATGACATCAAGAAAGCATCCCCCCGAACAAAAGAAATTCCCAAAAGATTTCCACCACTGGGGAGGGGGCAAAAATACTAAGTGGACTTTTGGGTTTGTTGGTAATAGGTCCAAGTTATTCACACAGAGTGTATGGCTTGAAAGTATCCTATGCTGGGCAAACCAACATAATTTACAAATACAATCCCACATGAGGCAGGACCTCAATTCTACAATACTGTTTCATAAACACTTAATTTTGATTTTTGAAATTAGAGTAAACATACTTGAAAAAGCAATCCTTCAAACTACAGTGTTTTGTGTGAAGAACAGTAGGATGAACGTGGGTTCCGAAACAAGGTTTAAGGGATATCAGGGAAAAATGGGATGTGAACCCATTACAATGGGGACAGTGAATTCAAGGACATACTTGCCCCAGGGTTATTTGTACCATATCAAACTTAAGTGAAGAAAAAAATCTATGGCTGCACAACATGCAAAAAGTTAATTCTGCTAGGTTGATATGGGAAAATCCACTATGAGAATGTCAATAAACATGGTTTTAAAACACAAAACACTAAGGGCATGCAAAACAGGATGCGAACCCCTGTCTACTGCAGAGAAAAATCACTACAGCCTTTTCCTATATTGTTGCGAACGTTTAAAGAATGACAACTAATGAATGGGGCAGACATGCAATATGTAATTATAGAGGGTTGGTGAATAGGAAAATTCATTGTGCAAATTACAATTACTTGTTTGTGTGAGGCAGGGGGAAGATCCCCGTCCCCCCCCCCCCCCCCAAAATGGGATTTGAACCACATGACTATAAGATTGGTATTGTTGCTACTGTAGGATGACTACTTGGATGTAGTATCTTACTAGTGTTAGGATATAGTTGTACTTGTACAATACAGTATTTTTTGTGACTTAACATGGATTCCGACTAAATGGTGGTTTCCATGCAATATCAACATTAATATCACCACAAAACCACATCATGTAAACAGTTGTCTCCAACCTTAATACCACATGAGCGCAAGTTGAAGCTCAACCACCAGGAAAATCTTTGAAATTGGATTTACGTCCGATATCCATGCACCACCCCCGCTCTTGTCACTAGCACTTGAATCCAAACCAAATTGTGTATAGTTTACGTTATCGCATGCATTACTCATGACCGCTAAACCAAGGCTTCTATAGTAGCAGGAATATCCGAGGCACGCCAAAAAAAGGTCAAAGCTGATATCTCTATAGTTCTCAATCAAATATCCTTCTGCCACCACCAAGCCAGAGTAGTGGTGTCGTAACAATCATTGGTATTTGAGGGGACTGACATGCAGGGCTTCATGTTGAAAGCTACTGGTAATTTGCCCTTTTCCCCATCCAAATGAAAAAAAAAAGTGAATACAGGTCAGCCACCCCGAAGAGTGTGGACATTCTACCGATTTAGATTACCTTCGAACAGTCTTCATCAGTGGCTAGCCTGAACCCTGACATGACAATGGCATACAAAGGCCCCACTAGGCTAGGATCGCACTGCTGGTGACATCCGCCATGTTCACTGACCCGCCATCTTCGCTGATACAAAGAAAATTTTAGAAGAAAACTTTTTAACCTCTTTCACAAATACGTCCACATGAAGATAAAATACCCAAACTAAATGTACAGTTATGCAATCTAAAAAGAGATCCAAAGGAGATTTAACTATAACTTTCCTGGATATCCTTAAAAAATGCATTTGGATTACAAGAAATGGATTTCGTTTCCATAATACACTTTTTAATTTATTTTGGTTGTGGTTTACTATTTTTCCATCACAAAACAAAATCAGATTTTCTATTTCAGAGAATATGGGGGGAGCTGCAATCTTGCCACAAATTTGTTTCATGTCAAAATGGTTAAACTCTGAGGGGCAGGAGACGGTTACTTCATGGTAATTAGACAAACTCCAAACACTTCAATCCTTCACCCTTTCCACCCTGGTTGATTTGGAAGGATATAATGCATTAGTCAGTGATTTTTGGGATGGCTTCAAAGACTGGGGGGGGGTTGAAAATTGGAGAAAGGACCCCAAGAAGTAATATTAAAGCAAGATCTTGACCTGTATTCTCTTTGTTTGATACACCATTAAATTTCCTTTTTTAACCACTACCCCTTGGTCTCAAGAAATGGACTACAGAAGTATATTAAAAGACAGATCGCAGCTAAAGCTTTAAAAATATCTTTAACTATATTTCTTGTTTGATAAACTGTTATTTTTAACCGCTAACTTGTTGCCTCAAGTTTTTTTAGTCAAAGTTTCATGAAAAAAAAAAATAACACTTTTGTTTCTCTACAATAGCGACTGTTAGATTCAGATTTATGCGGGTGTAGATGCATCGAGCTAATGCCTAACTTTCCACACCATGCTTCTTGTGTGGAGATAGAGTTAGCATTATGCACTGCACCCACAATAAACCTGAAATTAAAGAGACCATGAGGAGGATTTCCATGGAAAAAGCACCCCCAATTTTTCTCGACCCCAGTTTTTTACATATTTGGAATGCTTACCAATGTGTTAGAACCACACCTGAAGTGAAATAAGCCAAATACCCTGCCGTTATGTGTTAAAAGGATGATGATTTAGAAGTTCGATTACGATAGCAGGAAGGTTCAAAACAAGGTTTGCGGTTTTCTTTTGCACCTGTTTGTCCCAATTATAAACCTTCGAAACATTCTCGGTAGGTGTCTACAACCGATCTAGTGAAATTTGAGTTGGAGAAATTTGTATCCTAAAAAAATCTCCTCCTGTCACTTAAATGTCATACTACCCGTTAGACAAAAGGAGATACCCACCCGTTGTAACTTAAAAAATAACTGCCTGAATACCATCTTTTTTTTTCAATATTTTTTTAGTACGCTTAAGGTGCGTATCTGTGTATTGATCATGTCCTGCCATCGCTGTGTAGTCTTTCCCCACTGGGAACAAGTCACACTGAGAGCTTCCCTGAGGGTTTCTCCATGTGTGCTGGAAGCCGCCATTTTGAAAAACTTGACATTCGTCAATATCTAAGACCAAAACAGAAGAGAAAACACAGTAGTTATGAACTTTACGAGCTTTTGAATGTTTACAACAATGGTCTTTAATGGTACTCTATTGAGAAACATATTGATACCAGTACAAATCATAGGAAAATAGCATACAAACTGTTGGGCTTTCTTGGAGTACAAAATTAGTTTAAATTTGGATAAGGTTGAAAGGTACCATATCATGGGAATGGAGATGAAGGGGACTATATGTTAAGCATTCTTCGCAAAACCACACAGATCCAGGCTTACAAGTTAAACCTGGAAACCACATTTTAAAATAGGGCGTCGACTTTTGAAAATCATTGCACAAAAACTTAAATGGAGATGATGGTTATTATGCACTAAGCACATACCTCTGCAAGAATTGCCATCTGGTTGTAAGTTCATACCCCATTCCACACTTGCAATAGTAATGCCAATTGTGTTGTTGCCCAAAACTACCCTGGCGCAAAAAACCGCCATTATTAAATAGACATTCATTGGTATCTGAAAAAAACAAAAACAAAACAAATTTATTAAGTGGCAACAACTTATCAAATTCCCAAATATAAAGTGGAAACATATTATGTATCAGAAGACAATTATTATATTACAAACTGACATTTGTACTGATAGGAATAACAACATGGGAAATAGCCCATATATCCAAGCTATTCACCATATAGCCAAACAAACCAATTTTCTTACATTGGCACTTACAACGCTCGATATCAGGAAAAGCCGAGGATAAAAAATAATCCGCAATGTAATCTGACTCTACATTCCTGCTAAACACATAACATTGTTGTACATACTACACTAGGAATTACGGACTATTCCTGACAGTAAGTATTTCATTGTGTCACGCGCAATGCGATCCAGTAAAAAGGTTTATCATTTGCACATATAATTTCCGTACAGAAAGTTATCCCAATATAAAATGAACTTGAAAATTATGTCTGTGCCTGGCTTTCCGTGATCTAATTTAAGTCTACCTTGTCAAATACCTTTAACTGGCATTCAAATTGAGGGGTACAGAACTAATATTATCAATAACAATTTTGTTTCAGCATTTATTCAGACTTGGTAATTCTAAATGGCGACTGAATTGGATCCCAACAAAGAGACTATTTAATTTGAAGTTTTTATATAGTCATAACATAATCAGCCATAATTAAATCATATATGTAAAAAGTTATTTGGCAGTCGGTTATAAATTACTAGGGTTGGCAAACAAAACCCAGGGCATTTGGGAATCATCGCCTTCGGCGATGACTTGCCTAAAAACTTATTCATGCAAGTGCAATAGCTACCATGTAATAAATCCGAGAGGCAATGTAATAATCCATGAGCTTGCCAGTATTAGGATGACTTTAAGCCTTCGTGAGTCAGTGGCTCTTGAAAGGATTCAGGCGACCTGCTGCCAAAACGTGGGCCATAATAGATGTTCGATGGAATTTCTGACAAATGGCAGCTTTTTGACACTTAGGATACCTGCATTCAAGTGGCAATATTTAAGGGACTTGAGAGGAGATCCAGTGGTTGTGATCGGTAAGATCTTTGTTTTACACAAATCCAGAGGAGAATAAAATAAACATATGCTGAAAATTCCACTTGATTGTAACACTTCCACTTAATCTGACTATTTTATATATTTCAGTTTAACCATAAGGCAACACTTTGTTTGATTTAGTTGGTCTGAATCCTAGACAATACAAAAATTTTGCATAATTTCATAACAAAAAAAGCTTGTTCCTTATTATTTGGTAAAGTTGGGAGTAGATTGTATACAAGCAAAAATCTGGCATTTGTCAGAATTATGAGCCAAACCCTTCCAGCCCCCTTCCAGCAAAATCTGTTCAATGTTCCTCTAGCTCTAAAGCTTGATTCCAAATGCCTAGCCTGCAAATTCTGTCCTGATTCTCCATAATTATTTCATATGTAACAACCTTGCCTGTGAACAAGGCTTTTTGTAAAAAGTCAAAGTTCTGTAAATTGAAATAAAATACTCTTATTTTTTAATAATTTACAAGGGTCATAAGCAGCCCTACTTATCAGCTCTCTGGGTTTTTGACTCAACCTTAGTTTTACGTTCACCGGCACCCTGTAATTGTTGTTAGCAAGTGTTTCCTAGGAAGTCATTACTTCGGTTCTTGTGAATAGTCAAATGCAAAATCTATTCAGAACAAGGGAAAGCGTGATTGCTTCTATTAATTTTGTTGTTATTTCCATTACTAATGCCAGTTTGGCTGAACTTATGAGAAAGCACTATAGTCACGTTAGGTCATCCAAAGTTGTTGTTTACGATGGTTTTTCCGGGCTCTATTCCACTATTTGGTTTTCAGTCTTTGTATCCAAATACAAGAGAAAGATTAATCTTCTGCAGTGCTCATGATGACGTAAATCAAACAAAAGTAAAAAAGTTAAAAGTTATACATTTGAAACAAAATCATCCGATCAGTATTCAAAAGTGATCATCAATATTCAGTATAATATTGTTTGTAAAAGAGGTTTCAAAATTTATTCAGATTACATTCAATCAGAGGGAAAAGTTGGTGATATAAATGGTTTTGTCAGACTATGTTTACCTTCCACTCTTATTTCCAACACTTCTTCTGTCGCCTGAAATCTGTTTGCCAACTCATCCTGGAAAACAAATATATTTAGCTTCAACTTTAGCCAGATCAATTGATAACTCTTGACACTATAAGCCTTGTTTTGGGCTTTCCCATGATCTCCATGTTATCTGCTGTCCAAAAGTATGTGAGGCATCCATTATCCCCCCCCATCCACAATGCCTCAGGGCTACTAAAATGCTTTACAATCTATTAAGCAAAAATGTATATTTGTAAAAGAAAAAATAAGATATTTGTATGGCACAAATGCAGACATCAAATCTCAGTCTACACAAGTTGCTTTGGAATTAAGAGTAGAGGCAGCACAATAGTTCAAAACAGGAAGGATTCAGTCAAGCCTGCACTAAGCATGCTGAGAGGGAGTTGTTTGCACTTTTGGACTGTCTTCAGTGTTTTCAGTTCTTCCTTTGGACCAAAAACCAGTAGGTCCATCAAGCCATGTTACTGAAGATTTGAGGCATTAAAAACATAAAGGGAGGTTGGTTGTTTGTTTTGCTTGTTTGTTGTGTTGTGTTTAATGATGGAGATCGTTGCGAAAGGGTGTGTCCTTTATAAACAAAAACATTTCTGAACACTACTTGGCGAGTCTTGTTGGGTTGGGAGTCATTTATTGCTTATTAGTAATGGAAAAATGTTGTTTTACTTTGTTATTAAATACAAAATGCTCATGAAATGAACAAAAATGGGAAACTCTAAGATCTTAGTGTACAGGGGTTAAGCTATGTCCCGTGATAACAACACATAGCATACAGTATTTCAAATAGCAAATGAAAAGTTTTGGATATTTCCTCGATGACACCAACATTGGAATATATTATAATAGGCATGAAAACAGACAAATGGGTGTGGAATGAATTGAAATGACACGGGGGAGGGTCTCAACAGATTTGAAGATACGTTAGGTGTATGATGCCCAGGTTGGTTTTTCAACCTAGGGGGTTGTAGAAATGAGTTTGGGGTACAGAATTTCAGTTCTCTGAGAACTGAATTTGGAATAGTTTCTTGCCAGGAAACAAGGGGTGGTTTGGGCTTGATCTCATCTAATTTTGAAGCAGTAAAATAGGCAAAACATGCTAATTAATTAAAAGTGGGGTGGGGTATCTGGAAAAATAGTATGTAGGCTTATAAAAATTGTGATGAGTGTTTTGAACTGAAAATTGGGCCTGCACATGAGGGTCTTATTGGCGGCACATACCCATACTACCCTTTTAGTGAGGTAACCCTCCAGTGGATAGGGAAGCATTCTATCCAATTGTGGAAATGTAGTTTAGGCGACGAAAAAAAGAAAACCCTGTTGTACGGGCGTTGGGTGAGGCGGACCTTTCGAGTAGGGCGGTCGGTCGGCGAATTATTTTTATTTTATTATTTTTTTCTTTTATGGAGCTCAACATGGCCTAAAAAAGCCCCCAAATCTGAAAACTTCAAGAGAAAAAAAGAAAATTTTACATAAAAATTTTCTTTAAACAATTGCCAAACTGGGAAATTTGGGCTAACAACAGGCTGATTTTACATGATTTTGGAAAAAGTAAAAAAAAAAACAAATCTGCAAAAACTGAAAACAATCAGGGTCGGTCGGGCCCGTTAAAAAGTGTTTTTTATTTTCTTTCGGCCTTAGAGGGAAATTAACACATTTCACATTAGAGTTATCAAATGCTTACTTAAAACATTAAGTGAGAATGTTCAATGACTGTTGTATGCTAGTTCACTCTATTATTGCTCTGTAAGTTTGTGCAACAAACAGCTTTGTCACATGGTCTGAGCCAGACCTATGGTATAGGGAGGTGACTTGTAAGCAGAGGGGTGAATAAAGTTATTCCCAAATAAAAAACTATTTCTGCAATTCCTCATTGTCTAGTCGAATGCAGGCAAAGCGGATATCAGAAAATCATTGCTGACGGAGAAAGTCAACAGGAATAATTTCTTCATTATCTAGTTTGAGGGACGTGTTTGAATTAGCTCTCTGTGGGTACTCTTCAGAAGAGAAATCTCAAATATGAGAATATTTTGGCCCAAGGGCACGCATTGGCATCCCACTTTTAAGTTAACCTTTTGAACCTTGTTTCCAAACAGCTGGTTATTAAGTAAAAGTGTCCCAAATTTAGTCAATGGCCCAAGTTTTTTAGGTTTTTAGGCAGCAAACTTTGCTCACTTAACTGATGGGTTCACAGAATTAGAAAGGTCATAAACTTCAACACTGACCACATTACGTAAGTAAAAAGATTGCATTGTATTTCATTCTGGTTCTGATTATAGTTCAAGTCTATGGGTGTCCACAATACAGGGAAAGGTTAGAGTTATCTTTGGCTAAGTTATTATGACTAATTCCTTATGAAGTTATGCTGTGTGAAAAGCCACCATTATGCTAAAAACACAAATAAGACAGAATGTTTTTTTTATACGGTAATGACCGTCATTCGATAGTGACGTGTCTCAGATGTGACTCTCTGTGACCAAAAAACAAGAGTAGATTTCAACTTCTGAGTTAAAATTGACGGACTATACCTGCTTCACAATATCCTTATAACTGAAATCTTTATAATTCAGAGTTGGAAACAAATTCAAACTTTTGTATAGCAAAAAAAGTCACTAGCTGATACATATAAGTCCAAGGAGGGTTGTAGGATCCCTTTTCACATTAAGTTTCATATTTTTTTTAACTAGAAGTATCAATACAATGTGTTCTATCATAAAAAAGGAGTTTTTTTTCTCAAAAATTGTATTACTTTAAAAATTGAGGAATTAGTAAGTACATCATAGTTAGTAATGAATTATCTGAACTACACAGCCACTGAACAATTCCAACAATGGATTACTGATAAATTAAGCCAGGAAGATGCAAATTAACTTATTAATCTAATATTGATTGAATTCCATAAAAAAGTACACAGCATCAGAATTACATGGGCTATTAAATATCAAGTTGGCCCCTCCCCCCTGAGATCAGTCATTGTATCGATGAGAAATTTGCACTGAAATATGCAAAATAACTAACTCTAAATATTCATTAATAGGTGTGAATTTCCTGTATCAAACTATACAGACCAGGTCTACCACCATACCAAGTTGGGTAGTATCATTCATCATGTTGTGAGCTATATAGGGGATTAATAACAATTGCTTTTTACCTGACAGACTAACCGTAATCAGTAAGATTTCCATCCATATGACAACATAGCACCCGCAAAACATGTCTTAAAATCAATTATGTAAAAAGTTTCTCTTTTTTTCTTTTATTTGAATCTTACTTTTATGTAAATTCCTAGAGGAAATCCAAATTAGTATATTTCTCAGTCTTGTAAATGTCAAAATTCTGGTCCCAATATAGACACCATTCCAATTCTATATCCATTCACATTACAGAACATTAAACTCAACATTAGCAGCACTGAAATTAAAAATAGAAAAGGTGCATTTTTTTGTACTTCCTAAAGGAATTTCCTGTTGCAAAATTGTGTTCGATAAGTGGGCCAAACTTTCACTACAACAAGTTAAAGGCTCCTTGTATACTAGACTAGGAATAGTATACTTCCTTCCATTAAAAGTACACTATCCGATCAACTCTTGCCAATCACTATACCAAAGGTATGATTTTGTCATCGCTACTATTCACTAGAGACCTTGCATTTCTCTAATCACATTGGCAAAAATATTTAGGCTGAATTCTGTATCATTATGATATGATACAAACAAAAAGGGGATTAGTTTGCAGTTTCTAGTAATACACACAATTGCTGCTCACAGTTAAATTGGTATATTTTTATTAGAATTAAAATTAAAGGGAACCATGGAAGTATAACTTTAGACCTGGGTTTAAACCAGGGTTAGCCCTACATGAGTGGATTTCTTTTCATTTCAAAATACTGTAAAAGATAAATGTAACAGGTGACAAAATTCCTCATGGATGGGCCGTTCTGGCCCATCCATGAGGAATTTTTCTCACCTATTACAGCACATTTTTAGAGTATGTTGGAAGGAAAAAAGGTCCAATCATGTAGGACTAACCCTGGTTTAAAAGTTGGGTCTAGAGTTAGACTCCCTTTCAGAATACCAGCCTATGATTCTTTTCTTATCTACTCTGCATGGAGGCATCTCACCAAAAACACCCAACTCCAAAGTTTGAGCTAATCATACTCTACCACTTTGGATATTTAAAGCAAAATGTGTCATCACAATGGCCCATCATCCAGTATGTACGATCATGGTGGAATTGACCACATTTGGGACCTTTTTGTTATATATTCAAGTTCTCCAGGCCTAAAACCAAGCAAACAGTGCATAGAAATCCTATCACCTATTATCTACATAACAATAGAGACTGCAAGTTATAAAAGCCTGTTTTCATTCCATCCTAATCCCTTTAATTCCACTATCAGCGATTTCTTCAAAATGTAAACATAACCGGCGCCCCGCCTGGTATTTCTCATCAAAATCATTTGTTTTCATGTTTATTGGAAATGGTTAGTGGTCACGCCAGACCCCCTGTAAGTGGCTAAGCTTAACACTCCATATTTTTCAGAAATGAATGATTTTCTCTTCATTTTTTACTTATAAAAGTCGGGATCCTACTTTATTGTAGTACACAAAACAGTTACCACTTTAAAAATGGCTAGTTCTGTTTTTCACAAAGATGAGAGTTATAGGATAAAGGTTCACATTTAATGCTGTGTGACCACTACTATTCAAGATACAGTCTGACTGGAGGAGACAAAAGGCCTAGAGTTCCATTTTCTCTGATTTGCCGAAATTTAGACAATTCAAAATGGCAGGATCTGTTCTGCACAATACCGAACATGGTTTAACTCATTTTGAAACTCAATGTAAACTCAATAGCCAGAACTGCTCTCTAGTTACATCAGGGTAGGACGGAATACAGATAAGACATCAACCTCATTACAGAGGTCCTAACTTTGCTTCGCAATTAATAACCACCTGTTGCAACGTCACCTTCAGCAAACTAAATCCCATGCCACCTTTTCCTTCTCCATGCTACCTGGTTTTAGGCAACATGAACCGAAGGGACTATAAAGAAAAGTGACTACCTGAAAATCCTAATCCCATGTCAAAATATTGCGCAAGATGATCAATTCGATCTTGCTCAAAGGAAAGATACTGCATGTTGGCGGGAATTTATGGATGTGATAACATACAACCATCTTTTACTCACGGGCATGATTATGACTAAGCTCAACGCCGGCATTTTTCTGACAGGGCTTTCATGCCTAATCCCATCTTACATTCCCTGTTTTTCCTGGAGATAACGGGGCAGATGTTATTTGTAGTTTTTATAGGGTAACAAAAAGAACATTTTTATTCTGTCCTCCTTTTTGTGAGTCAAATATGTCAGAATTACTAGTTAAAACAGATTTCTGGAATGATGTTATCCGATATGTTACCAATAACATTGTTAAGGTTACTGGTACCATGGGCAAACTTTGCTTGTATTGGGCGTTCCTTGATGACCCACCTCTTCCCAAAGTAAATCAACCAAAAAACCTCCAAAATGGAAATAGGTTTATATGTTTTAACCAAGAACTAGAAGAAGCTACTAGAATGACAAAATGTACCTTAACTACCTATTACAGTTATTTCTGAATGACTAGCCAAAAAAGCAAGTAATTATGTTGAATAAAATTCTTATTTAAGCTGACAGGATAAACATTAGTTACACCAAGTTGATTTACAGTCGACCAATAAAGCGGTGATCATTTTTTGAGGAGTTCCGTGTGTTCAACATAAAAATCGGATCCTAATCCATGATAAGGAATAAAATTGGGTGATTTACGCCCAGTATTAATTGGTCGCACTATGAGTTTTAAAATATTGGGCGCGAACCGTAGTTCTAGCCCAATATTGTTTTGCACTCATAGCTCGACCATTAATTTGGGCTTAATCGTCCAATTTATATCTCAAACTTGTGTTTTGACATGCACTCTTTCAGAAACCAACCACCACTGCTTTCTTTTAAACTCTGGATATTGCTTCATAACACAAGGACATTCCTGCTTGGGGGTTTTCTTACTGAGCGCCATTCTGACACCTTTTTTCGACACACTTATGAATTCGGAAACCCTTCACAGAATAAGACATGTTTATTTTGTTAAAGTTTCTGATTCATAATGTTATAACAAAGTTCAGATGAGGGTCAGGTTAAGGACCCTCACCTGCCTCATGAGAAAAGTGGAACACAGTTTATACACTTGGTCACTGGTATTAGAATCCTGGTGATCTTATATTCTGAGAATAGTCACCAGTCACATACAAAAACAGAAAGACCACTGGTCCCAAACTATTGACTATCTTGACCTCGTTTAGTTGAGCTATTGCCAACGAACTGACACTTCCTTCTACATGTTATCATATCATCATCACAGGAGCAAATCTAGAGCTTTTAAGCTTAGATTACAAATCACTGAGTAGTCAAAGGAGTTGTGTAGAGATGATGTCACCTTATGCAACTGGTAATAGGTCATTGGTTATGATCTATGGCTTAAAAAAAACATTTTCGTTTTATTCCTCAATAGCCCAAACCCAAAATTTCATAAAAACAATAAATAGATTTGTGAATCTATACACCTATACAAATGCTATTTAAAAAAAAATAATGTTAGACATGTCCAACAGCAAAAACAAACACACAATAAACACACACACAACATAATTATAGAAAAACATAAACCAAAATATCTACCACAACAAAAAATAACTATAAAAACCCAAACCTAGGGCCTTTTTCGGAAAGAATTTAGTATTCTGCCCATAAGCTACGAATTGCAACGTTAACAGGAATAAACCGATGTAACAGTGCCGAAGTTTTAATGTGGCAGAATACTAAATTCATCCCCCTTTTTCCTCTTCCTCTCTTTGCTTACCTTGCCCGATACATGTTGTGGTTCTAAAACCAATCCGCAAATATTGGCATTCCACTATTCTAATTTACAGGTCGGTCATGCTGTATACCAAAATAACTACAATAAACAGTTTGTCTTCATTTCTTCACGTTCCACACAATCTGTTTATTTGTTTAAATCATGATTTCATTCTGGAAGTTGTGTTTGTGGTTGAATTTTATGGAATCTTGCTTTCAGATCCAAGTTTGAAAAAAAAAAAAAAAAAAAAAGCAATGAGAGTCATTTGCGCGACCAAAAATAGTTGTTGACGGCCCAGATGCAACGAAACGCATTTTCCGACCGGTACCACGTTTTCGTTGGCTTTGAATGCCTCTCGGCCGTGTTAGGGTTAATAGAAAAACATAAACAAAATATCATAACAACAAACAAAACAATAACTATAAAAACCCAAAACCTAAGGGCCTTTTTCGGAAAGAATTTAGTATTCTGCCACAGGCTACGAATTCGGCAACGTTAACGGAATAAACCGCATGTTAAAGGTGCCGAATTTTAAGTGGTGGCAGAATACTAAATTCATCCCCCTTTTTCTTCCTTCTCTTTGCTTACCTTGCCCTATTACATGTTGTGGTTTCTAATAAACCAATTCCCAAATAAATGGCATTACACTTTCTAATTACAGGTCAGTCATCCTGTATACCAAAAATAACTACAATAACAGTTTCTTCACGTTCCACACAATCTGTTTATTTGTTTAAATCATGATTTCATTCTGGAAGTTGTGTTTGTGGTTGAATTTTATGGAATCTTGCTTTCAGATCCAAGTTTGAACAATTAAATCAACAATGAAGCATGGCCATTGAGCACCATACAGGTACACAGCTCATTGTATGTGAAGGAGTTTGATATTTTTGTCAAATTTATGTTTTCCATCCAGAGGCTATCCCAAACCACAGAATCAATCATCTTGTTGACTTAACTTTTTCAACCATAATCCGTTTTCCCTTTTAACTCCCCATTGTCAAAGGGTTGGGTTGCACACCAAGCCAGGACAGCATCAGTGGTCATATAGTAGAGAGGTTTAGATGACATGCACGAGGCGAGTGCTTATACTTAGAATGTCACATGAAATTCTTTGTCCATGGGTCGATCTAATAAAAGAATTACACATTTTGTGTACATGTACATGTATCATGCATGTCACCCAAACTGAGATATTGTGTTTTAGGAGTTCCTCACTAAACAATTCTTGGAAATTGCCAGGTATCCTCAGGCCTGGGAGGGGAAGGTAGTGAGTTTTCAGTTAAGGTGGCCAATTTGGGATTTAGGGACTTTTTTAGAGGTCACGTCTGACTTTCCCTATGAAAGGATCCATTCTGTTCTCTACATGTACAAAGTACAGCAGCTTAGTACAGGGACATTTCTCCCTCCTGAACAGAACTACACCCATCCTGAAGACCAACAAAGTCAGCGACTCTGGGATATATATGTGTGTGTTTCATTTTTGCAAGCAAAAGCCTTCTCTTTCATGAACACATTATCACCCAGCAATAATATGCTCATTTCTATAAGCGTCTTTCTCCTTGAATTCAAATCCTCAGGATTAACCCCATCACTTGAAAGATCGAAACTACTTTTTCCCCAAAGAAAACAATTTCTCTTTTGGAATAAACTGGAGCAGCAACTTCCTGAAAACCCTGACTGATCACTTAAAGGAAATATGTCAAGATTTTTGTCAAGCTCAGTTTGACTTACATTCATAAAATATATGTACATACAATCACACAAATTCCCAGAAAAAATAATACAATTTGATGTAAATTACAAACTTTAGAGGATTTTAATTTTTGCTTTTTTGACATACAAAGAAAACGGGCGTATTTTCGCCAACGGCTTCATTGCATCAAACGCGCCCCATTTTGCTCTCCTCGTGACTCCAAGTGTACAAAACATCGTGTTGACTCGAATTGTTATGCTGACACTGTAATATTGATGGATTAATGAAAGTAATAATAAAATTTGAAAATAAGTTACAGAATGACATACTTTGTTTCATTTCGTTGTGTTTTAATTATTATTGAAGTGGCAACACTGCGATATGATGGTCACAACGACGTAAATTATGGATGGTCATCACTTTGATGTCACCATTTGCCTGCGATGTGGATTTGTCGGAATCGTTTTCGAGTAAGCTAGTGGGCTGAAAATTAAAAGGGCAAAATACTCAACAAATGTGGACAATTTTCAACTTATTTTGATTTATATGTAATCTACGTTACTTAAGCTTTCCATCCATACCAAATTTTCCAAATATTCAGAATCATGACATATTTCCTTTAAGATATAACTTGTTCTCCTAAATATATCTTCTTAACCAGTAAAGATTTCTTCAGATGCTCTTCAAAATAAATACCCCAAACCACATTTTTTGGCAAGAAGACATGCCTGTTTTAGAATTTAAGAAATTTCCTGAATTATATTTAAGACATTTTCTTACTTGATGGGAGCATTTTGTTTAAAGCAATGATTGGCCATTTTTGTGAGTATATATGATCATGTTTTTGAAAATTGTCTTATATAAAAGCAAGCCTTCAACTGTGCATAATTCCAAAATTCTATTTCAATTATTGGAATCATAATTAAATCTCTAAATATAATCAAGTGAATTTCACCCTTTAAGAGTGACTACATGGCCCACTCTTAAAGGTGCAACGAGATATTTTGAGGTGACCCAAATATTGTGTCATAATATTTTCATATAGAATAGATGCTCAATAGATTTCTTGCCTTGTATTTGGCTACAGAAATGTCTTTAAGAGAAAAAATGTGATTTTGATTTGCTTATATTTCAATATAAAACATAGGTTGAATTTCGTATTTGCTCCTATACGAAATTATAATTTTCACAATTGTTGTACCAAAGAAACATTTCTCAGCTTAATCCTTTCAGATGGGGATATTTTTGATGAAAACGTCACATCAGGACAAAAATCAGTAACAAAATCAGTACTTTTGATTTTTTTAAGGACACCCGATATGTGAAATCTCTCATTGCACCTTTAAAAGAGTGAAATTTCATGCTTGAAGAATATTTTTGGGTCAAATTTACTCTTGACTTGCTGTAAAACCATTCTCTCTCCAGAACGTATTTGCACTGACAATGTCACTTGCTACATGGTGCTTTAATATTAGATTGAGGCCTAGACTTGAGGACTAGACCAGTAGATCCTTGTAGAATTTGTGCCTAGACAATGTTTTTGCCAATGTTGCTTCCTTCCTTCCTGAGGACCCCAGTCAGAAAAACAGCATTGTGAATGCATGGAGAACAATGCTCCATTAATTTGCTTAAAGGGGCATTGTGTAATCCACAGCCTCGTCTCCCTGACTTACCAAAAGAAAGATTGAGATTTTTATATCGTCTGAACCATTGGCCTTGAAGTATAGTATGTAAGCCTAATATTATGTTCAAATTCAATATACTCTGGAGGAAATTTGTAATTTTGTATTTTCTGTCTGTAAATGAACAGACGGTACAACACAGTGGCCTGTGGGAACCTGCGGCGATACAAACATCTGCACAAAAACAACAAAATCAAATAATTTGAGCTTATTTATGGTTTATCAAATACTAACTCCCGGAATCTGTTCGGTATCTGCCATCTTTCAATAGGCATCGCATTTCCCCTAAACGGCTCCAAATCTGAGTGATTTTCACTTTGAAAATCCCATCGCTGGTTTGGATTTCCCCTCCCTTCCCATGAGAAACCGTGCCATTAGGATCTTCCCATCCCAAGGGAATCCGACCTTACCCATCAGCCTCTTATCTACCGTTTGATGACAGCAAGACAATACTAACTGTGGTCAGTGGTGACAGCGCCAGAGGCAAGCAATGGCATTTGAACTGAAGCCGGGTCTTATCTGCATTTCTAATTCTTTTTTTCACTCTCAAATTCTTGGTCTAGGCCAAGTGCAGACATTCAGGAGCTAAACATGGTTTGGTTGCCATGGATACTGAGAAAATTTGGATTAAAGTCAAGCATTAAAATTCAATTTTGTGATCTGCAATTCAAGATGTATTGACGGCATGTATGTGTCTTTGGTCTAAAAATAGAATATCTCCAATGTTTGGTTGTTTATATCAACTTTGCAGATCCATAGCAAGTTTCAAAATTATTATATTTGAATGGAAAAGGATGAATGCTAAATGGTATATTAAAGCCTCTTAACTACGTAGGAAGTATAATTGCTATTACAAACTTCATAGGGAAGTCAATATATTGTAATATAATTTTTGTCAGTTTTATATGTGTTGGATACTGATCCAAAATACAGAAAATATGATTAAGATTTTAGTCCCTTACTCAACATTTCGCAAACACTGTCAAAGCCATGAGTGCAATATTTTGTTGCCTTTCACAACATTTCCTGTGAGATTTATAAACCATCTTCTAGAATTTGGTTTAAAGGTGCTTGTTACGATTTATGTCTATTGTGTTCCTTACTTGATATGAGAGCCTGACATGGCACTTGCACATATGCCCCATCTAGTACTGTGGGAAACAAACTTGCAGTTTTTATGAGAGAAGCAATAATGTGTATTACAAAGCCCTATTCAAAACTGTGCTAATATTGATGGTTAACCATTAAAACCACAGTTTTTTGTTTATATCTTGGAAATTAAATGGATTTTTTGAGGGCTCAAATTTTAGGACGACAATGAGAAACATGTGGCCTTTTATCTGATATCAAAATCGATACTACTTCCAGGTAAATCAGGGGTCCCAAAGACGATCGGAACACGCACCTTTAAGAAAACCCAGCAAAACATTAGTCTAATGCCCACGCCTAAGGCCTCAAGTCCTGTGAATCTTACTTAGAAAAACCAATGAAAACTTCCAAGACTTTCTCATCCATGATAAAATACTTTTAAACATGTCACACATCTAATTTAAAGAGATTCACAAACTTACTTAGAAACTTTTTACCACCTCACTGGCTATAAATGGCATGAAACTCAAGCATTACAACAATTACTACCCAACCCCTACTTGTGTGTAATATGCACCTTTCGTTAGGAGACCTCATGATTACACTGTAAGAGTAACCCCAAATTAGACACATCATGAATGTAACAAATGTACTAAATCTTAATATTTCTATGTTATAATCAACTAAATTAAGTCAGCACAATTTTGCCAGAAGTAACTTCTCAACTTGACAGCTCTATAGCATACCATGACATATACAATAGAGACATAGGAAGCAAGTCGGTAGCCAGGCACAACACCACGGTGTTTGTCTGTGTATTTAAGTGGTTCTTAGACAAACATGGCTCTGGTGTTGAGGGAACATTGCTGCGGAAATCGCATTTGCTCTGAATTTAAGAAGTCACATCAGTGCTGTAAAACAAGAATGATGTCTGCCGACTGGTCGTTTCCATGACAACTGGTCATTTCCCTGCTTGTTAAGTTTTTTTCTTTGCACGCATATTTGTAATGAGATTTTGCATTATTATGATGCATGTTCCAGACATTTCATAACAGCAGATACAAGCCAGATATAGCCCAACTTAGTGAGGTATTTTTGTTATTGCCTAATAACTATAGAAAAGATATCAAGATATCAAATAGCATGTCCTTTACAGTGGCGTACCCAGAGGGGGGCAGGGGGGAGCTGCCCCCTGTGGGGAATCTTGCCCCCCCTGAAAAATTAGTGATTTACATATGCCATATACTATACTAACAAATTTTAATATATGCTTGCCCCCCTGAAAATATATGTACCCCTCCCCCTCCCTGAAAAAAAGCTGGCTATGCCACTGGTCCTTCAGTAGGTTTCTTGTCTGAAATGAAGGGGTGCCAAGTGCTTATCAAAAGAGCCCATAAGCTGTGAATTTTCAGCACTCTCACCAATGGCTTCTACTGTAAACTTACTTGATTAATATGCAAGATACTTAACTTCTTTTTTTAAGAAGGTACAATTTTGATTAAAATTTAACTCCTCTGATTTATGCCCTATCACAGATAGATACCCGTGTCGAATATCTGGTAGGTACTCACTCATACGTCAATTTCATATCTTGTATTGTTCCTAATAAATACCCTGGGGCACCAACATTTTCCAAAAGGGGCATTTATTAGAGGTGATTTTGAGGTAAAAATTGTGTTTTTAGCAAATGGAGCATTTTTTGAAGGGGTGTTTCCACAAATCATCATTGCTTGTTGCAGGCAGGAAAGCTCTTCACCAAAATTACATCAACCTTAAAGACTCATTCCTAAGGCCAAGTTGTCCTCTGCCACATCATACTTTAGGCCCTTTTCACATTTTAGCTGTAACATTTTTGATAAGGTATTTCAGAACTTGAGATGCTTAAACAGGATTTACGAATGTCTAATAAACGCCCACTTAGAACAACAACATAAAGCTAACCTCTTTCTTAGGATGGTCAAAACCTGTATGCTAATGAGGGTTTTTTTGAGTCAGTATAATAAATACAATGACAGAGACTTTACCCGATGTCAGTACATTTATGACTTGCACCCTCAAAATGAGTGCAAAATCACAAAGGCTCTTTTTAAAATAGACCATTATAAGATAATAATTTAGTCTCAAATCGCAAATAAACTTCTGATAAAGATATTGCTCTCTCAAGAGTTCACCAAGAAACAAAACTGCAACATATTAGTGCATCATCATGTTAGAGTTTATAATTTGAACATTCTGTAGGAATAACTCTATTGGGAAGAGTGCATTTTTCATGCTCATTTTGAAGGAAGAAGTCACATTTTCAGGAACTACAAACATCTGAAATTGCAAGTGAAGTATAACACACACACACTTGTACTAAGCCAAGTGAGGATTGATACAGGCAGAGGGAGAAGAACGAAATTGACCTCATTTTTTAATCAAAACGACAGCTTCTCTACACACCTACAAATTTGTACTACTACTGCAGTTCCTGTTCATGACTTTCAACTGATTCCAAATCACACTGATAAGACACTGTTTGTCAAACAATTTTAAAAACCCAAGAAGTTTGAAAATGAGTAGGCTTACATTTGTCAGTTTAGTTTTTATGTACTGAAGCTGATAAATAGTGATAATGTCCAATGAGAAGTGATGGAAGGAGGTAGGAATGATGAATGAGTTACGTTTCCTTCTGTATCTGACATCAGTGAACCTTCAGATCATTTTTCCCCTTTAGTCAGTCTACTTTTATTCAAACTTAAACTAGTTGGCCCAATGCTCCAAAACACCACAGCACCGAGGAGAGAAAATACACTAAAGGTCCGTTCAGACTGGATAGCAGTCTCTGCACATACTACAATGCAGTTAAATTTTGTTTTAAATTGCATTGCAGTGGGTTGCATCAAGTTGCAGCAGAAAGTGATCTGCATTGCAGTGGAAGTATGAACGGACCTTTAGTTCCATGTGATGCGATTGCATCATCAACCAAACACACATATGGGCAGGAAATGCCTGGCCGGGCCAGGTGGTTGTGGGAGCGGCGTGCGGGGACTCCGGATCGAATCCCCACCAGACCTCCGCCTCTTCTCTTGCTCTTCTCCCTCTATTCCTTCCCTTTCTCCTGGGACTTTAGGCTAGAAACAGGGAGGGGTAGGGTTAGAAAACCGAACTGAACTTGAACTTGAAAACTTCGCTCTTTTTTCCACATTGGTGACTATTAGGGCTGCATTATGAAAACCCCATTACAAGGCAGCAGGAGCCTAGAATTTGACAATTAATGTCAGTATTAAATATCAATATAGCCAGGTGGCAGCACACGCACATCTAAGCCAGTCCATTCATTCCGAGAAGGTAAGTTCCTATTAGGTGCAAAAAATGTCACATTTCACATCTCTTTTTCTTCCCGATTTTCCCTCCATTTGTTTTTCTGAAGGGAACTCTGTCCTTCCCTACCTCCCTACCGGCCATATCCCCGAGGCAATAGAACATTGTATTTTCCCCTTAAAACCCTTAACCTGGCATGCACTAACTCCTTTGCCAATCAAAGCAAGCTAAACAAATTAATCAAATCTACCACTCCCTTCCCCTTTCCTAAAAATAAGACATGCATGTGAGAGCTGAGGGTACTCAAAAATGTCAATTTACTTATCCAATATGGGCTGGCCATACAGTATCACACGTTCTATTTTGGCACAAATCACCTGGACACATGATATTGCCCCTTGTTTTTCAAGTACAAATATCCCCCTGACTCCCAGGGTTAGCATATCAGCTCCAACAGCCATGCTGATACCCTAGTCATTTCCTTAACGAGGTAGAGGCAGTGTGTGTGATGGTAGAAATATTTGGTTATAAATTCACGCAAGTGTGGTTCTCAATCCTTGCAAACACCTACCAGTACGGCTGTCTGTCTGGGCGGTGTACAGTAAAGCCCACAAATATTCATTCTTTGCTACTAAGCACAGGCATGGTTGTAACCACATAATTGCGGCCAAGGAATCCTAAATTTTGATGTCGCCATTGGTTTAATGTGTAATCATGAAACCTTGACAGAAAATTATATATGTGTAATATCTTATCAAGCAATAGTTTGTCTTACTGAGAGTGTTGCAATTGGAGAATCAACTTCACCTTAAGGACCATGGCCCGATCGCTAATAGCCTTGTCCCCAGAAGCCCCAGATTTTACCGGAAGTGGTCAATATTTTGGTATCAGAAGAAAGCTACTATTTTTCTCATTTACCCTGTGAAATCTTAGAGCCAAAGGATGTTTAGTTTGGAAGTTGTGAGCGAAAATGTGCCCCATTTTGGTCGACCAATATTAATTTTACACAGCACTCTATGGGGTTTACAAAATCACGTTTTTAGCTCTCACATCAAAACGGATTCAAATATCGGCGCGAAACTTACAGATGGGGTTTTGGAGTGAAGGCCAATCTTTCAAGATGAAAACTTCATATCCTTAAATCGGGCCATCCCCCTTTGAGGCTTGTTTTTTTTAATTACAATTGTTTGACCCCATGCAGATTGTCTCTTATTTTTAGAGCAATTTTAAGCAGTGGCGACACAAATTTGGCCACTGATCTAAGTAGAAACACGCAAGAGCTATTAACTCTATAAATTCAGACAAATCCACTGTGAAAATCTTGCTATGTAGGCCTACAAAGGTTGTGATTTGCATGTAATAGCGCCCTCTGTATGCCCATTCTCCATAGAGAACCGTACAAAAACTGCATTTTACAGAAAAATCATAATTACCCACAATGAAATTTCATGAAATTTACACAGAATGTAGTTAGTAGAATAAATCCACCAAATCAGTTGCCAAATCTGTGTCGCCATTGATATTTTTTATTCTGGTTTTGTGATAATAAATGAGACTTTCAAAGAGCTGTGTAGTTTTCAGTGTTGTATGAATAGCATGTAAGTTTGAAATAGAAGTAAAGAGGTGGCAGCACAGAAGTCCTATTGGGCCTGGGAGTCCAGTGACCATGGTGACCAATGACCAATAGACCAATGAAAAAACAGGAGATGGTAAAATTGCAGCTAAAAAATTAACTAGAATGCTCAGGGTGCAAGATTAGTCCTAATTCCAGAAAACTGCAGAATAAATAATTTTCTTAATTATGGTGGAAGAATTTTAATGTGCTGTGCAATTATAGGCCTTTTTAAGCTCTTCTGGGATTGTATTTTTTATTAAAAGTCCAAAAAGTTGTGTGTGTTTTTATTTGAAAGACATGAAAGACAAACTACTATTAACTGATGTTTTGGATTTGAAACAATGGCAACTGGATCTGTATAAGAACACTGGCATATCGAGACCTGTCTTTTTGAGGGGTACTCCAGGGGTGGAAGGACCTCTAATAACCGAAAATGGGCTGATTTGGCATATATTTGGCAAGAACTCGGGGGGGGGGGGGGGCAAGGACCCCCAAAAAAAAAAAAAAAAAAAAAAATCCACCAAATCAGTTGCCAAATCTGTGTCGCCATTGATATTTTTTATTCTGGTTTTGTGATAATAAATGAGACTTTCAAAGAGCTGTGTAGTTTTCAGTGTTGTATGAATAGCATGTAGGTTTGAAATAGAAGTAAAGAGGTGGCAGCACAGAAGTCCTATTGGGAGTCCAGTGACCATGGTGACCAATGACCAATAGACCAATGAAAAAACAGGAGATGGTAAAATTGCAGCTAAAAAATTAACTAGAATGCTCAGGGTGCAAGATTAGTCCTAATTCCAGAAAACTGCAGAATAAATAATTTTCTTAATTATGGTGAAAGAATTTTAATGTGCTGTGCAATTATAGGCCTTTTTAAGCTCTTCTGGGATTGTACTTTTTATTAAAAGTCCAAAAAGTTGTGTGTGTTTTTATTTGAAAGACATGAAAGACAAACTACTATTTAGAGAATAAAAGATGAGATTTTTTGTTTTGGCCATCTTAGATGGTGTCATAATGGATGGGCATCCAATATTTTGAGTGGTGGATGCCGGCGCAGCCGGTATCCACCACGATAAAATATTGGATGCCCATCCATTATGACACCATCTAAGATGGCCAAAACAAAAAATCTCATCTTTTATTCTCATTCTTATTTAGAAATGTGTAATGTTTGCTTTCTATCGACATAATTTATTTGTCAAAAATATTCTAACATCATTCTTTTTTATTCATTTAAATAATTCCACCCCTCTTGAAAACAAATGTTTCAATCCAAAGAATCAAAGTCATCGCGCGGTGATCGTCACGCTGCGTAAATTGCATTTGCGTACCAACGCGAAATGCACGACGCAGTATAAACGCGCCGTTTGCGCGAGTCATATATTCGACTACACCGCAAAAAAAAAAAAAAAAAAAAAGGAGGTTTCATCTACTACAAAGATCTATGTAATTGCAATGTACTGCTTTGTTCCTCATAAGAGCTTGACTGATAATAGTGGTAGAAAGAGGGAGTTTGTCCTGGGGGTTTTCCTTCGACTGTACATAAAGCTGCACTATCATCCTAATCTGAATCATCCCATGTATTTCGATAACACTGTCAACTACTACAGAGACTTGCCCGACATGCTTGAAGAGAAGGAGGCTAGTTGGTAACAGCACAAATCCAAAAAGCACGCCTCAGGGATGTGTCTGAACATTTGTAAGTCACTTGGAAAAGAGGATAATGCTATTTGTCTGAGCTGTGAAGTTACTTATGTGCCTTTGAGAACCCTCTATAGGAGTTCACTATGGTGTAACATGAGATGGGGGGGGTGTCAACTCACAAATAATATTTTATTACAGCTAGATTTACTTTTGATTTTAACAGTGACACCACCAGAATATAGCTTAGCCTAATTAATCTAAAGCATATAGAAACTTTATCATTACACCAATCACTAACCTATGTTAGTATTTTAAAGAAACTAAACACTGCTTGAATCCACCATAGACATCATGTGGTTTGCTTGTATATTGTGGAAGTTTTTTAAAATCTCTCAGAGATAGGGTTTAAGTGCTTATTGAATTTAATTTTGATCTCCTTTCGAGTATGTAATTTAATTGGAATGGAAACATTTCTGATTCCACAAGTTGTGTGCCACGAATGTGACCTGCATATTGTTGTCTAGTGATAGTATAAGTGGCAATCTCCCCAGTGTTAATTTAAGCATGAAAGAAAGCAATTAAGTCATTGAAAGAAGTAATTGATTCTGACCCAACCACATAGCTAAGATGTTGTCTCTAAAAGAAGGGCCATTCACTTTAGTAGGGTTAGGCATGTGGAAAATTCCAAGTTTTATATTCAAAATGACAAAATGCACAATATGGAGTGTTACTAAATTAACTTTTGCTTTATAATCAACCAATTCCCCTCAATTCAGGTTTGGCATGATTTGTCATTGATCAACATTAATGCTTCACCAGACGGAGCTCAAACCATTCCCATGAAGGACATGATATGGCAAATGTTATCTGGACAGGTGATTATGACCCTATACCCATTGCCCATTCCCGTCACAACAAAATACACCTGTGCCACTCTTTTTAGCCCCCCAAAATGTTGTTGTTACTAATGGTTAGGACCTTTGATAAGGATCTTGAGGATTTATCGGCAAGACATTTGTATTCATAAGTACCAATATGCATATATAGTACAGTAAGTAAAGAACATTGCAATGCATTATGGGATAGGTATAAACTACACTGTACATCACCAGTGCCATTGGCATTAAACTGCAACCATTTTGTTTTTGCAGGAAAACCTTGATGGGTAGCACAGTACATATAGGCAACATGGGCAGGAAGGTCAAAGCCACACCAAGACCATTGAAGACACCACTGTGTCCTAGCAGGCTTTGCCACCATCCAATCTGTCAAGTGCCAAATGGCGTTACAGGGCGTCTTGAGTCAAGCATCTCTCGCGGAATTCCCAACGAGAGGCTAACGAGGTACACTACAGGTTGCATGATTATTGTATTAACTGATCAATGCGATTTGTATGCGCAGTGGATGCTAAACATAGCAGTTTGGAATAATTCATCTGCACTTGAAAATCAATTTCTTATGATTCCAATGCGTTCAGTAGAAATCCCAACTTTTTTCTACTGTCTAATCCAATTTGCCAAAGTTAACGAATGTAGCCAGCCTATCCATTCCATCTTTAACAAACTGTTTAACATCATTAAAATATTGACCAATCATAATCAATCAATCAATCAATCCAACCAATCAATCACTTTGGAGTTTGTAGAGGAGGAGCAGAATATCATAGGGGCCTTATTTAAGGAGTTCGTTTACCTCCCACTACAGAAAAGGTTTGACACATTTGGTAGTTAGTATGGACCCTCTACATCAATGCTAGGTAGGTAGTACTCTCAAATTGTGGTATCACTTTTTCAATAGGGGGCAATTTAAGTTTACACAGGGGTCAAATTTTTAAAATGCCCCAATCCTGTTTAAATGTATGCCATATTGCCCATCTAATCATACAGATTCCAAAAATGTATAGTTTGTACCACCTACGACCATTGGTTTTGGAGTTATAGGATAAAAATGACAAAAATGGTAAAAAAGGTCAATCTCAATTTGTACAGGGGTCAACATTAAAGGTTACTCTGATTATATTTTAAATACTTGCAAATTATTGCCTGAGGTAAGAGGACTCCTAAAAAGTATAGTTTTGATTATGTTAAATGTTTACTTACAGAGATAAGGGTCAAAGAAGGTCAACACCAATTGGATGTCCTATGACCTATTTTGTCCCATAACATGGTAACTATGCATTGCAGATGGTACAAACTATTCCTTATTTTGACACATTAAGCTAGATGAACAACTTCTTTCAATTTTACCAAAATTGGAGCAACTTCTGATTTTGACCCCTGTACAAATAGAAATTGACCTTTTTACGATTTTAGCAATTTTTACCCTATAACTCCCAAACCAATGGTTATATATGGTACAAACTATACATTTTTGGAATCCTTGTGACTAGACCGACAATATGGCATACATTTCAACATGATTGGAGCATTTTAAAAATTTGACCCCTGTGTAAACTTAAATTGACCCCTATTGGAAAAGTGATACCACAATTTGAGAGTACTACC